>QEPC01010861.1:643709-659103 GCA_003113815.1 Sphenodon punctatus
CCCCCCCCCCCCCCCCAAGCCCTCAACACCTACCAGGGGCAGCAGCAGTGTGAGAGCTTACAACCAGGTGCAACTTAAATCAGAGTTTATACTCTAGTCTAAACTTGATTCCCTAACCAAAGAGTGCACCTCCAGGGTTAAAGGGGAGCTCAAAGGGATAAGAAAGGATGGGCAGAGCAAGAACAAGGCAGATCACCCTCGGGGAGAAGAAGGGGACTTTCCCCAGAAGCTGCCCTGGGGAAGTCACCCAACACTCACTTGTATCTTGCCACCTGGGTGCCAGGGAAATGTTTGCATTGCCAGGAAGGCGGCAGCCAGATGCTTTCACTGTCCACTGGGAAGCATTTCCCTGGCCCCCAGCCAGCAGGAGAGGGGAGCTGGCAGGAGCGGTAGGTGGGGATGGTGGGTAAGTGGGGAGGCCTCCAAAAGGCTGTTTAGAAAGGGTAGGATAGGGTTTGGGGGGGCAGGGAAGGGTTCTTTGCGTTGGATAGGGCTTTTTGGTAGGGAAGTAGGAGAAGGTTTTTTGGGTAGGAAATATAAAATTAAATGGGTGAGTGCAATGTTATTATCTTGGGAACATTCATGATGGTTTTCAAAATTCTGTGATGAGCTGAGAGCATGGGTACTTGCAGAATGAGAGGTGAGGAGTGGGGCTGAAGCAGCAACTCCTTTTTCTGCACCAATATATCATTCCACCATTTCGGAATTGCCTGCAACTTTCTGCAACTTTTCCGCCAGCATTTAACTAATTCCATGCCTTTTGCTTTGCGACATCGGAATTATCGGAATTTTCAGAAAGTGTCGGAAATAATGTCAGAAAGTGTTGGAAGAAACATTGTTCCGCCGCTTTCGCACTGTGACAGCATGTTGGAAAGTGCCAGCGGAAATTGTAGAAGATCGCAGACAAAAGTAGCGGAATTAATATCTCTATCGCACCATGCCGCTGATTGCGGAAGAGCTCTTTCCGTTGAAAACAGGTACCGCAGCGGCTTACCGTATCAGCCCTAGTGAGGAGGCTGTTTCACCTGTTTTGCAATGTGGCCCTGCCTCCTTTTGGAGCATTGTGACATCACAATTCTCTGAAAGGCCTGCCCTTCGCTGATGTGACCATGCCCTTTTGGAATGCCATGTAAGTGCATTCCCTTGCCCTGCTACTCCTGGTGCTTGTGGCTGAGAGAATTTTGTTGATGGTCATGATGTGTCAAAAATCTGAATAGATAGAACAAAAATTTAATTCCAGTTGTGTAAGGATCCTACCTTTTACCGCCTTCCCCTTTAAAATGTCCACCCCTACCCACCCCCATCCTTCACTCCCTATATTGCCCGTCGCTGTACATGGTATATCCCAATGATTCCCAAATGTTGCCAGTATGACCCATTTTGAGATTGAAATGCAGTTGCGTGAATCCAGATAACAACAGTGACATGTAAGGCATATCAAATTTCATCATGATCATAATCCAGTCCATGGATGGGGTGACTTCATTTGGGATCCTGACCCCTAGTTTGGGAACCTCTGCTAATCACTTGGCTGCAATCCTGAAGCCACTATCAAGTAGTCCCATATAGCAGGTTGGGAGCACCTTTGCATGCTCCACAAGAATGCAAGAACCTCTTCTGCATTCTCCATGAGTCATATGAGACAGTTTACAAGTAAGTGGCTTCAGGATTGGGTCCTAAACAAGTAAGAACCAGAACCAGTTTTTCTAGCTAGCCTCATTAGGTTCTTAAAAGGGAAAAAACAGGTTCCACATCTGTGCTCAGTGAGTGTTGGATGGGTGTTCTGGATTTGGATTAATCAGCAATGGCCCAAAACAGGCCATTCCAGATTAATCTGAATTATGCCCTTTCAGTTCCAGATCCAGCATCCTGGATCTGGATTTCCCCCCACCCCTATCACCCAGGACCCTGGAGTGTGCTGACCTCAGGGGGCTTGATAGAAGCTCCGCCAGCTACTATGGGAGGCCTCCTGGTAGGCTCCCTCACCATGGCACATTGCGGAGCGCCCTGCTCCAGGTCATAGATGTGCAAAATGACTGGCGGAGCCATTTTGCATGGGTCAGCAGAGCTTCAATCAGCCCTCCAAGGCTGGTAAGTACTATTCCAGGGCCCCAGGGTGTGGGGATGGGAGAGTTCAGATCCACTGTGCCCCAGGAGGGACTACTGATGGAAGACCAGTTTCCTTTGACTTCAGTGGGATCTGAATCCGAATCTGTAGTTAAGCTGGAAATTACAGATCCAAATCCGGAATGGATCCAAATAAATAATTCAATCTGAATGCCCATCTTTACGCTCACATTGTATCCATGATCTGTGTGGTTCCTCATTCAGCAGCCCTACTGGACAGTGTGGTGGTGGAGTGCACCCATATCATTCTGGGTATATCCTCACTGTGACACAATTTCTCTGCAGCCTCTTCTCTGTGTAGAAGAAAACCTTTAAAGACAAAATCTAGCCTTTGGTTTAAATGGAATGAAACAAATAATTTTTAGCTCATCTTTTTAGTAGATTATTTGTAAATGAATCAATAAATTTACAAATGTAAAAGCCAGGTACCAAGCATGTACATTAAAACGATGGATGAGGCAGAGCTGACTGAAGCTGAATCCTGATAAGATGGAGGCAATGCTGGTGGGGAGAGCAGCGGGTGCGACATCTACCATCACTGATGGGGTTTGCCCTCCGCTGGTCTCTCAGGTGCGGAGTCTGGGAGTGATCCTTGATTCCCAGCGCCGCTTGGATATCCAGGTGGAGGCGGTGGTGATGGGGAGCTTTCCAACAGCTACATCTGGTTCGGTGGCTTCGGCTTTACCTCTTGGACTCTGACCTGGCCACCATCATTCATGCTTTTGTTACCTCGAGGCCGGACTACTGCAATGCACTCTTCCTGGGGCTACCCTTGGTGACGGTCCAGAGGTTACAGCTGGCGCAGAATGCACTGGCCCGACTCGTTACGGGGTTGGGTCGCTGGGAACAGATTACACTGGTGTTCCGTTTGCTGCACTGGCTTCCTGTTTTTTTCTGGGCTCGATTCAAGATGTTGGTTCTTGCCTTTAAAACCTGGGCCCGACCTATCTGCGGGACCGCCTCACTCCCCGGGTCCTTGATTTGCCCCTGCAATCAGCAGGGGGCACCTTCTTGGAGGTCCCCCGAGTAAATTAGGAGGTCACTATGGAGAGGGCATTCTCGGTGGCTGCACCCTGGCTGTGGAACTCCTCCCCCCAGAGGAGGCTCGCCTGGTCCCAGACCTGTTGACTTTTCATCGCTTTTGTAAGGCCTGGCTATTCCGCCAGGCCTTTGGTGGCAGGGACGGGTGAGGGTGGTTATGTGGAGGTAGTGGGGGACGGGAGTTATGGGAGGGTTTGTGTTTTGTTATATTTTTAAGTTGGGTGGGAACGTCGTTTAATATTTCGATGATTTTATTGTGATTATGTTGTTTTATTTATATGATTTTATTGTAAGCCACCCCGAGCTGCCTGTGGTGGAGTTGGGTGGGGTATTAAATTGTTTTACTTACTTAATTAATTAATTTTTTAATTGTTTTTTTAAAAACCTACAATCCAGGAAGCTAGACACACAACAAATAAATGATCCAGTACACCTTCAATATGGCCATGTACCTGAAACTGAGTCTCTCTCTGCACTGACACCTGGCTAATGAATGTGCATTTTTATGCAGGAAATAGTATTCAGACTGGACACTCAGACGTTGGAGTCTGGCAGGTTGAAATGCCCTTTTGATCCTCACCAGCCTTTTGCTTCTGTGATGACAGGTAAGATGTCAGCAGTACGGATGCTTTTTTGTGTGTGCATCAAACTCTTAGCTTATATAACAGCTGAGGACAACAGCACCAAGCTATTGTGAATCAACATGGTTCCCCTGGCCTCTACAAAGCTTTGTTGATTTACACCAGCTGAAGAACTGGGTCAGCAATGCGTAAAAAGGGCGACTTGGGCAAGGACGGTATGGTCCACGGGGTTGGATGGCTTGTGCCCCTAGGGGACCTAGGTGCCTGAGGGAGGTGCAGGTTGCCATCCCCCCGCTGGGGGTGAGGGAGGAGCCGGGTCCAAGGTCCACACGTGGGGGGCTGCTGTTGCTAAATGCGAGGTCCGTTGTTAACAAGGCCCCAATTGTCCGGGATATAATCTCGGATGGGGCCGTGGATCTCGCATGTATTACGGAGACCTGGCTGGACGAGTTGGCCAGTCCAACTTTGGCCGATCTCGGCTCCTTCGGTCTGCCGGGGGTGCCTTCTTGGAGGTCCCCTGCATTAAGTGGGGGGCCACAATGGAGAGGGCATTTTCGGTGGCTGGGCCACGCCTTTGGAACTCCCTCCCGGAAGAAGCTTGCCTAGCCCCAAGCCTTTTGACATTCCAGCGTAGTTGTAAAACCTGGCTGTTCGCCCATGCCTTTGCGGTGGGGGGAGGAGGGGTTAGAGGGTTTTTCTCCCTTACCCTATTTATTGTTTTATTGAGTTCCTGGGCCCTGTTTTAATAATTGATTATTGTGTTTTGGTATGTCTTAACTGTTTTTACATATATTTTACATGTGATTTTTTTATTGTTGTGAGCCACCCTGAGCTGTTTTAGAAGGGGCGGGGCAAAAAAATAATAAATAAATAAATAAATAAATAAATAATATGGTGAGAAGTAATGGTGGCACTTTACCATTTTGGAAAAGGGTTGTGCATACACCAAATGACTCAGTGGCCATTATGTACATATGCAGTTGTATCTCTCTCTCTTTTTTTTTCTTTCTCCAACGAAATATTTCTCGTGAGATTTCATACTGGGGCTGAGGATGTCCCGGCACGAAATCTGACGAGCTATCTCACAAGACTCAAAAGTTATTCTTGTTTCAGCCCTAGACGTGATAGCATTTTGGAATACTTAAAAGGTTGTTATAAAAACATTGAACAGCTTTTGCCCTCAGCCACAAAACAAGAAGGAAGGATTTAAACTGAAGTATACATTTGGGTTAAATATCGGGGGGGGGGGAACTTCCTGACTGTAAGAACAGGTGAGCAATGGAATAGGTTGCCAATGGGTGTTGTGGGATTTCCTTTGTTGGTTGTTTCAAAAACCAGCTGGTCAAGCATCTGCTATAGGTATAGGCCAGATACAGAAAGTGGTTTTCCCTTCATGGGCCACATTTGCATTTGTAAAGCCTGTAGGCCTTGGCAATGAGGCTAAGGGGATGTGTTCAGGGCAAGGAAAGAGAGATATAAGGGGGATAATCATGTCCAAGTGAAGAAAAGTGGAGACGAAGAAAGGTGGAATTTGGCCCAAGATATGAAATGAACCATAACGAAAGACGCTTTTCTGGTGGTTTGAAATGGGAGGGGTCATGCTGACATTCTGTGGAAGCAAATGTCTGACCACACAAGCTAGAATGCATGCAGATGGGTACGCACATTCAAGGGTGGAGACTGGATCGGTGGACCAGATCCATGAAGTGGCTGTATAACAAAAAACCACAGGCCATATTTGGCCCATGGGCCTGAGGTTCCCTAATCCTCTGATATATGCTAACCTGCCTTAATTCCCTGCAGTTATCAATATAGACCAGAGGCAGGGAACCTCTGGCCTGTGCGGCAAATATGGACCCTTGACTCTTCCTTACTTGGCCTTTTCCCAGTTCTGAATCTAGCCCATGTATCCCTCCCTTCCCGGCCCTTAACCACTGGAAAAAGTACTTTTGGGGTGGGAGCAGAGATGGAGGCATGCACTCAAGGGTATGGGATGAATCCATGGCAAAGATCTCCCCTTCTCAAGCACACCCCATATTGGATCTCCTGCTCATCTTCTTCCAGCCCACAGAACTTGTTCTAATTTTCAAAGTGGCCTGCGGTAAAGGAGAAGGGTCCTCTAGAAGATAGACAGTCTTTTGAAGTCCATTGGCATATACTCTTTCTGCATATAGATGGTGAGATTTCTTTATACTCAAGTAGCTGCTCCTAAGGCACAAGATCTAAGAACAAGGCAGCACAATTACCCTCCTGCACGCATTCTAGCTTGTGTGGTCTGACATTTGTTGCCACAGAATGTCAGCATGACCCCCTCTATTTCAAACCACCAGAAGAGCTTCTTTCGTCATGGTTCAGTTCATAGCTTGGGCCAATTTTCATTTAGCTTGTCTATCAAGTGTATGAACATAAGGGAAGGGGGAAGCCCCATGACATTTTCATTTGCAGCAGAAGAGGTGTGGTGCTGGCTCTTTGAAGTACTGGTCACAGTGCATTATAGAAAGAATATGATTAATGTTTAGTCTTTATTCTCAGATAATAAGAGAGATGATTTGCGATCCTGACCCTGCAGAGGGTCAGCACTTCCTTTATTAAAAACAATAGGATAAAGCCAAGGGTTACTGCTCTTAGGATCCTCTTGTAGTTTGCAGTGACAATGAAGCCTGTTTTTTAAAAAAGGATTCTAGAAAGTTCTACTCTTCTCATTTTCTACTGTGACAAAAAAAGACCATGATTTATTATAGTGTTGGCTAATTTTAGTTGCATTAAAATACTTTGTCCTCTTTTTTAAATTTTATGATGAAGAAACTGCTATGTTTTAGCTTACAGAAATCTACATTTTTGAGCAATGGCCCGGCTATGATAGGTCAAGTCAGTGGTCCATCTATTTGAATATCATGGAGCAATAATCAACATGTAAACTTCAGAAGATACAAGAACCCATGTAGTGGAAACTTATGGAATAACTTACCCATATGAGACATTTTTTAACTCATTGTTTATTGATTCACTGAATAGTTTAAGACAAGAAGCATTTCAATTTATATGCCATTTTAATTTGTGTATCTCTATAATGTAACCGTAGGTGTCAGCCAAATAAATGACAAATTTTCTTTGAACTTTATGAAACTCTGGGCATCAGCAATATATTGAGTAGTCGTGCCAGATCAAAAGGCCCAAAATATGCTATGTTACGTACCTGTGAGGCTGTGAAATAAGGGATTTCCCTTACAGTAAGGGACATCTAGCAACACTAATCATGAATGAGTTCTGCATGTATTGGCACGTGTCTTTGCTAAAATATAAAGGGAGAAATTGAGTAAATTAGTTAAAATTTGTTTTAATGGGATTGCTCAAGCCTGTAGATAGGACATTGGCACAGATGGTAGAGAGGACTGAATGACAAGGGGGCAACTGATTCAGATTAAGAAAATGAGGGGCAAACTCTGGAACACATCCCATTTCTACAGAGGGAAGGGAGTGAAAAATGGCCAATGGATGTTTGCCCCCTATGTCCTTCCTTAGCTGTGAGCCTGAGTTTGATCATGTGGCCCTTAAAATGAATGGCAAAGTTCCGGCTGACTTTAATCAACCAGACTCAGTGCCAAAAAATGATACTGCAAATACCTTCTTTCTAGAATAATCCAAGCAGGGGGTATGCAGCTATAACTCTTGTGTGCAGAAAAATTCCAGGCATTTTAGTACTATCAGTATTATTAGTGGCACAGAACTACTTATGTATTTATATAAATGCTATTGTTCACATCCATCTCTTTTTAGCAAATTGCATTCTCTAAATGTTCTGTAGGAAATAACTGGAATGCAGGATATCAAAGAATAAGTGAAATGATGAAAGCTCCCTGTCAACAGAGGTTAAGCAAAGATGGGCTGCTTCTTTTACTCCTTCAGATTTATCAATCATGGAATGCCTGTCACTTAGCAAATGCTAATTATACTGTTCATTCCTCATTATGACATTTACTTTTCAGAATGCGCTATTGTTAATGCACAAAGGAGACATGTTGTCTGACAGATGTATTTTAAAATATTGTAAAAGCAGAATTACTTGGATAATGGTAACACCAATGCAGGGAAATAACCAGAAGTAATCTTTTCTTGCATCCTAATTTTTTGTGTGTATTTTATCTTGTTAGAAAGAAAGAAAAATACTTACTGTAGAATATTCATACTGCACATACTTTCAGCATATAGCTTATTTCCAAAGAGATCACATAAAAAAACTTAAAGCCACATGTAACATATTACCACTAAATCAGAATTTAAGACGTTGACGCACAAAGATGGAAGGAAACTATAAATTCTGCCATGAAATTATGGAATACATGCATGCCATTTTTTGATAGTTCCAGTTTCAGGCATCAAAAATTTGTCTTTTCAATAAGAAGAAACCAGAAGGAAGGTGATTGCCCACTTCTGGATAACTTATTGTTAGAATATTATAAGGGCTTCATCTCCAGGTAAGGATACAACAACATCAGACGTTTCTGTGTAGGTACTGAGTATATCTATCTATCTACATTCCTAACGTGACCCCACAGAAATAACTCGCACTATATATGTGACCATGCTATAAGGAATAATTTAAATAATCTACACATACTCTTAAAAACTAACAATTTGTTTCTCTCTTGCAGATGAATACCTCTATGCTGGAACAGCTTCCGATTTCCTTGGCAAAGATACTGCTTTATCACGTTCTCTGGGCCCTTTTCAAGACCCCCATTACATCAGAACGGACATTTCTGAACATTACTGGCTCAGCGGTAGGATACGAAGTTTGTGGCGTTGTCGCATGCACTGCGTCCACTGTTTAATAGTTAAGGAACCTGTCTGACAAACATCAACTAAATTATGTTCAGTTATCTCATCAGTTATCCCCCCAACCAGATTCTTTTAAAAATGTGATGAGATGGACTCTCCTATGCAGAGGTGGGGAAGTTCTTTCTTTCTTTTTCTTTTGTTGGCCTGGGTGTCTTACTAGCAATTGGCTAGTAGGCTGCACAAGAAGTTGTTGGTTAGCAGGAAACATTCGTTTTCTCCTTGTCTGTCCACCAAGATTCGCCAACCCAATTCACTGCAGGCTGAAGCTGGAGTTTGCCAACCTCCAGGAAGCAGTGGAGTCCTCCCCACCTACCAGTCCAGTGCCTTTAACTCGCACAACTCTGGCAATGGGGCATGTTAGTTGCAGCCATAGGACAGCTGCAGTGGGCCAGCTTAAAGGGGGATGAGGCCGAAAATGTCTCATGGGCCAAAGGTACCCCTCCCTACTAAGGGGGAAATGCAGGGCTGGGAGAGAAAACCTAGCATCTATTGCATCTCTAATCTGTTATTGACCCATCCCTACTATGCATGTGGCATGGTAGCTGAAAATACTCTGACATAAATGCTACTTTTTTTGATGCCCCCTAAAACACTTTGACATGTCAGGCTAGAAATCCCATCCTTGTAGGCAGGAGGTCGCTTTGTTGGATGGATAATATCCTATACTCCTTCAACGTGACTCTACTATATCCTCTACGCATTCAAAGTTACTAAAGGAGCTTTAAAACAGCTTCCTAAGCATAGGAACTTATCCAACGAATTTGTCCATTCTACTTGTCCATTAAAACCTTTTTTTAACTGACCATATTTATGCTGTCAGCCTGTAGAAGCCACACAGAGAAAAACAAGGGAAATTTATTTCAATCAGATGTTAAACAGAGCTCAGCTATCAGTTGTCTTCAAGAACGAGGCCATGTGCTTGTGTGATGGTTCTGGGTGAATTGTAAAACCAGAGTCTCCAGACTATAGGGAGACAGTGACTTCCCAGTAGTAGTTGTTCTCTGAAAGAGATCATTGTGCCTGCTAATCCTTGCAGCCCTTAAAAACATAATAGTCTACTTCTCTTTTTCTTCTCTCTCTCCCCTCCCCTGTAGTCTCCTGGTTTCTGTGTCCACTATGGGGATCTTTCAGTTCTTCTTGTTTAATTTGCTTTACCTTGTGAGTGGCCTCCCATCCAAAGAGATGTGAAAACTTCCTTATATCTTGATCCCTGGGTTTTTCACATGACTGTTTTGAGAATCCATTCTGCACCACTTCTTACTGATGTATAGCATTGCCTTACTGCAGCTAGATTGCCTAGGGAGCCAAGCAGCCTGGCAGTTGAAGGAGTTCACAGTTCAAGGTAGGAGTGAGTTTGTAAAAATGGGAAGGGCCACAACAGGAGGAGCTCTTCTCAGAAGTTCTGACTGACCTGCTCAGTCCTCGTATCCTTGTCATTGCAAAACTTTATTGTGTACATAACTTTCAGACTAGAAGAGTTCTCTGTTATAGAGAAGACTTAGGCCACTTTCTCACATTACCTGGGAGTGGAGAGGGCAATTGCAGCTGTATTCCTATAGGATTTAGCGCACATAGAAATGTGCTATTTTGCTTTTATACAACGAGAACACTTGTGCATGACCTTGACGTAGCTAGCTTTTACAGTCACATGTGAGAAGTAGCCTTACTGTAGTTATGGACTAAAGAACTCAGGTTTAGAACCACTACTGGTGGGCACTGTGGGTGTAATTAATTATATGGTAATGGAGACACAGGGGATGCATCTCCATTTGTAGAGGTGTGGGGGCATGGGAGAGAGGGATTATGCCCTTGTTGGAAGCCCCGGCTGTTCCGCCAGGCATTTGGTGGAGGGGACAGCTGAGGGAGGGAGGGATGGGATGGGGTGGGGGTGTTGAGGGCTAGGGGGGGCATTGTTTTATGTTTATATTTTTATGGCTTCACCATGGTTTTATATTGGTATTTTATATGTTTTATATTTTTGTTTTAAAATGTAAGCCGCCCTGAGTTGCTTTGCAGAAGGGGTGGGGTATAAAAATTGTAAAATAAATAAATAAATCCCCCATAACATTATAGTTCTTTAAAAAGCTTTCATTAGCTTTGTGGTTCAGTGGGACGGAAAGGGTTTCTGAGGGGACAAAAAGCCAGTTCTTTAATGGACTAATCATCTTAATTTGCAGGACAAAAAGGGGTGTGTGGTGAAGGCTGTTTTATTGGGATTTTAAGAAGGAAGAGGGAAATATGAACAGAGCAGATCTGTTGAGAACAACAAAGGGAATTTTTGCCTTTTTAACAGGACATTAAGTCTTAAAGGCAACTTCCTCCCACCAACAATTAACCCAAAGTTATGCTACTGGCACCGATGTGACTCACAAAAACCACCCATGCATCCCACTGACAGCACCACAGTTCTGCCTTGGTTTACCCTAGGGTAGCATTTTTTAATAACATGTGAATGGGTTATTTTCCATACTGCCTCTGCCACCAATCTCCTCGGTGATGAAGAGACATTCAGATGTCACTAAACGTGTCTCACAGTAAATCAGAGGCAAAACTCTTGTGCCACCACTAGGATTGTGATGATTGAATGCAAACTAAGACAACTAAATGCTTTGTTTGAAAGAACTTCCAGTCTAGAGCCCTAATATTGCAAACCCAAATGGTATGTGGCTATGGTGCCAAACCACATGAAAGCACAAACATGGGACTGGTTATGTGCTGAAGCTGGGACAATTGGTCCTCCAAAAACTGGAACAATTGTCGAAGCACCCCCCAATCAAGACTCAGACAACAATATTGGGTTAAACTTGGCCGCACTCTTTATTAAAAACCAATCACAACGAAATAACAACGGCCGGTGGGGGCAATTGCACCAAGCAATTTGGGTCCAGTATGCTAACTAATCTTATAACTTCTTAACTCCTGTACTGACCTGGATGTGCCTTCCAGTGTCAGTACCCTTGATTCAAACAGTCCCTTCCTTCGACAGGTCACTGCAAATGGCCGAAAGGAGGGACAAACCCAGCTGCGGGCATGAGTAAGGAGTCTCATGCCTGCAGGGTGTGAGGACAGTGCTTGTCCCTACCCACCCTGCTAATCCACTGCTCCCAGGGCGTGACCCCAGTGCATGCTGTGCCCCGCATTACACCTGAGGTCACCTCCCCATCTCTTAAGGAGATGACTCAACATTTAAACTTATGCCTATTTAACCTATAATAGCATACTGGACCCCTGCAGAGTGCGACAATATTGCCTTCCTGACTGCATACTTGACTGCATGTCTTGTCAAATTGTTCTTAAACGTAATACTTGCCAATTGCCCTATTTAATATATAGACTAATACCAAATTAAATAAGTCAAATTAAAAAACAAACCAAATTAGAAGGAAGCCAAAACATAATTAACCTATTTAACCTACTCAGCACTGCTGAGGAGGCAAAACAAGCGATCCAATTAACTAGTTGCTTGCCAAAATTCCTCCTCCGTTCCTCTAAAGGCAACCGTCAAGACAACAGTGCTAGAGGGGAGGTGGGTGGGGCTGACTCTTTGCCTCCACGCTGCAAGCTGCCGCTCTCTGCGGCTCTCCGGAGGTTTGCCCCGCCTAAAAGGGGCGTGCCTCCAACTCCCCGTACAGCGCGTTTGCGCACGCGCGCTTGGGGAAGGCTGCCCGACAGCCTCAGTTCCATTCCGCAGCGGAGCCTTCTAACAGGCAACCGCTGCGCGGCCCCATCTGAGTCTCTCCTCCACGAGGCTGGGGGAGGGGGCCCAACAATTAGCCCATCGCCGCCATTTTGGCGGCGAAGGGGGCCTTGTCTAAACATATGGCTCCTACATAGGCAACGTAACCCGAAGATGGGTCTCCGTGCAACAACACCAAACCGGTCTCTCTCCAGCTGGGACTCCTGTAAAGACCAAGTTGGAGAATACCCTTAAGGTCATTTTCAGTGGCCACCGTCTCCCCCTGGCTTGGATAAGAGCATGTACTTGTGTTGCTGATCACTCAGGTGCCCATGTGGAAACCCAGCTATGGAATTTTACATACATACTACTCCATGCTTTTGCTACAAGCAAGAGTAACATGGGTGAGCACCCATACATTTGCCATTAGTGTAGTTGCCTAGAAAAGGTCTACTTAAGCAGGACGGGGAACCTGTGGCCCAAATCCAGCCCACCCACAACTACTTTTTATTTGACCCCTTTCCATCTGTCCCATCTGAATGAGCCTGCTCAATCTTCTCACCCTTCTTACGTCAAAACATTATAGTGTTCTAAAGGTTTCTTTACTATCGTTCCCATGGATTCCATCCCTACCTAAAGCACTGAAAGAGTGGGCTCAGGGAATGGAAACAGAGTGTCAGGACTCTGAGGCCATTATGGCGACTCCCCCCCCCCCCGCCCCCTCACAGAGCACTACAGGACTCCTTTAAGGCTACTCTTAGCAGATGGTTGCTAAGGTAATTGCAAGCGCACTCATTCAGGGCCAGTGATTTTTATCTTGATCAGTGTAAAGGCTGGCTCTCACTCCTGCTCTTGATTCAGTTCGTTGTCAGGTGTCCTTGCTACAAATCCTGTGTCTGATGTCTGTCAGCATCTCTGTGTTGTAAGCTGCACTTCCCGGCGCTCTCAGACTGTTCTTGTGGTTAATCTGTGTTGCTCTCTGCACTCCCAGCCCTCGGCTTCCTCTCATGTCCTCCTCCGCTTCTTGCTCCTTCCCGTACTCCTTCACAGCACACCCGCACTACCTGCATGTGATGTTCGGACACCTCCCCCCCGTAGTATGTGTGTAATTTCTTGCTTGGTTCCATCTTCTCCTCATTCCCTTTCTTAGGGAAACTTCACGCTTCCCCTGTGATGAAGTAAGGTTCTGCCTTATGGGCTTGCTACCTTACACCCCGAGAGGAACTCTAACTCAGACGCATCCTCTGGAGCTAGTGGGCTTCCCCCACCCCCTGTATCCTCCTACTTGACACAGAGTTATGCACTCAAGGATAGGGGATAGATGCATGATATAGACTCCTCCCATTCTCTCCCTGATCCTAAGCATGCCCTTAAGGAACCCCAAATCCTCTCCAGCCCTTGGACCTTGTGAGGCCCATATGAGGGAAAGGTTTCCTCAGCCACCCCATGTCTATTGACAGCAGTGGTGGCTGGTGGTTTTGGAGGCTGGTGGGGCAGTGGGTGGGTTGAACCTGCTGCCTCTGGCTTTGCCACCGCCAGCCCTATGGGCGGAGCCTGGCCTAGGGGCGGAGCCAGGGCAACGTTAGGCAGAGCCAGGGCAATGGTAGGCAGAGCCAAGGCAACGGTAGGCCAGTGGCGTGGCATAACCCAGCAGCAAGGAGTTCACAGGGTTAACATTGGATGAACATTACATTAGTTAAAGCTGGGGACCTGCTGTGGGAAGCACTGCCACCAGGGGATAGAGAGCCCTCTTACCGGGGTCCCATCCCTCCCACCGGGTCCAAATTAACTATAGTATGTTAAAAAAAACTGATCATGTTGCCATTGCCTAACTTTATTCTGAACCCTCGAATCCTCGATTTTCATGGCTTCCTTGGCCACCTATAGTCTTCTGAAGGTGTAGGCTTTGGGACAAGCCTTCCTTCTGGCTTGGAAAACCAGGAGGACTGAGTTAGCTCCCTGTCCTGTGACACGCTGAATTAAGAAGAGAATGAAAGGGAAGAGAAGGACAGGACAGAGGAGAAGTAGGATGGAAAGGGTTTGGATTTAGAGCATGAGAAGAGGAAGGGGAAGAGATGGGTTCAGGGGGAAAGGGTTTCCTTGTTGTCTGCAGCCTTCTCTTCTGCCGTGCTCCTACCTGCTTTCTCCTCTGTTCACAAGGAAAGCAAGGCACGGTATGGAATCATGCCAGATCTCAGACAAACTGGACAGAAAAAAGAAGCAAATTACAGGGATGCACTGCAAGCAAACCAGGCCCATCCATACCAGCATCCCCAGTAGCTACACCCTATCCCCGACAGCCAAACGCCTATCCAAGAAAACAGGCCCTTTTTAAAAAGTCTGGACAGTTGTAGGGCTACACTGTAAGCAAACAAGCCCATCCCAACCAGCATCCCTGTAGCTACACCCTATCCCCAACAGGCAAACTCCTGTCCAAGCAAACAGAACCTTTTTTAAAAAGTCTGTCCAGTTGCAGACCTGTATAGCAACCAAACACGCGGGACTGAATAAACCAAATTAAAACTATGCATTTCTATTTCTCTACAAAACTGGCAAGCAAGATTCTCAAAAGCACAGTCACAAGCAAAGAGGCAAGAAACTACTTTCCAGCAGGGGCCAGCAGTGAAACAGCAAAGGAACCATTTTAAACAAGAGTACTCATTACCAGTGGACCCACAAATTCATAAAATGGCCTCTGTACTCATGCTTGGGAGGAGAAGGAAAGCAGCAGTGCATCATGCAAGCAAAACAAACCAGAAATCCTTAGGCCATTGACCCAACAGTATTATGTGAAGTCCTTAGTACTGCACATTAGGGGCGGGAAACCGGTAAAATCCGGTATCCGATAATGCCGGTACCGGGCGTACCGGCATTATTGGATTCGACCCGGTAATCCGGATCGGGTACCGGATTCCGGGGTACCGGATTTTTTTTACATTGCAGCCATTTAAAAATGGCTGCAATGTAAAAAAACTTAAAGCCGCAGCAAAAAAGTTTAAAAAAAAAAAACCCTCCCCGAGTCCAGGCTGCGCGGGTGGAAGGGGGGACACCCCCCACCCACCCTGCCCAGCCTGGATTTTTGTTTTAAAAAAGACCCAGAGGCGAGCCCACCCCCCAGCACCAGCGGCCG
>QEPC01010861.1:659655-723517 GCA_003113815.1 Sphenodon punctatus
TTTCATTGGTTTCAATGGGGACACAGCGCCCCATTGAAACCAATGAAATAAATCCGGTACCGGTATACCGGATTTAATCCGGGAATCCGGTTTTCGCAGAACCGGTAAATCCGGTAGCCGGTAATGGGCCCGGGGTCCCACCACTACTGCACATCACAAAAACAGCAGCATGGAGTTCCATTTGTCCCCAAACAGAAAACATGCTACACATAGTTCTGTTGCAATGTAAAAGGTGACTGAGCTGCTACAATGAACTTTCCTGCAAGGACTACTGAATAGTGAACCAACCTGTGGCATGGCTTTCTTACAGAGAAGCCTGCAACATCCCATGCCCAGACTTCAAAAGGGCAGGCCAGGGCCATTTTCAAATGCAGAAAATATTGCAGCAAAGATTAGAAACCTTTTCCATCAAAGCCCCTAGATCCCCCCCACCGAGCACAGAGACAGCAGACAGTTTAGACTGGAAAACAGCAAAGAAAGGGAACACCACTGACTTCAACAAACCATTTTATGAGGGCTCCAGCTCCACAAAATGGCCACTGTCTTTTTTGCACATGCTTTGGGCTTGGGAGAGCAGCAGTGGGAAACCAGCAGTACATTCCTTGCAGCATGCGTTGCAACTAGCACAGATCATACCAGGCTAGAGGCCAAATATTCAGCTGCTCACCTCAGAACATCTACTTGATATTCTAGGTCAGCAGCTCAATATTTGGCTTCAACCAACCCTTAGGCACAAACTACATCAATCTTAATTAGGAAAATGCAATAGTGGTTTCCAAGTGAGAAAGAAAAATGTTCACACTAGTAGTAGTATCTATCTCTGCAACAATAGCCTTTACTTTATTAAAGGTTATTGCAGTGCAGAGATACTACTACTAGTGTGAACACAGGATATTTTTAGCACTTGGAAACCACTATTGCATTACCTAATGGCAATGGCTGAAAAGCTACTTCTGCTACTACTAGTAACAGAAGTAGTTGTGGTTTTTAAGTCTATTCCTTCAAGTTAGAGTACACCACACAGCAGCAAAACCAACTTTACTCAATTAAAAATTAAGAATTAATGTCTTGAGGCAGCTGGCAGCACAATCATATTTATTTATTTATTTATTTATTTCAATTTAATCCTGCACTCTCCTGCTCACAGAGCAGCTTGGGGCGACTTACAACACACACAATCAACAATTACAATTCATAATTAAAACATACTATTACTCACAATTAAAAAAATTATTTTAAATATCCTAAAAATACTAAAAATATACTAAAATGGCAGAACTACTCTGTATGTAATAACCATATGTTATATCATCCCATAATAATCACTATTTATTATTACCTCCCCCCTCCTCCCAAGACAAGTCCCCCAGTCCCCGGGGGCCCCCAAAAAGGCCAAGGCCAAGCCCCAGCTGAGTCCCCAATGTACTCACCCAGCAGGCATGAGCCCAGACAGGGCAGGCTGAGCTCAGCAGCATCTCCTCCCCACTGGAGGACAGGTTTCTGGGCTTGATGATGGACCCTTGGTCTGACTCAGTATGTCAGTACCTAACTTGCTTCCTTGAGATGATTATTATTAATAAAATATTATATGTGAATAAATATAATCTAAGAGTGATCCGTAATTTGAATGAAAAAGATTCAGTCAACCACCAGCTGGCTGGCCAACTGCAAACTCTCTCTAAGAACTGAAAGAGAGATAAAATGGTGCTTGTGGAGTCACCTTTATATATGCTCTGGTCTCTGGAGCAGCAGGCAGCCCCTACCCTCACACCACGTGAGAGAAAAAGCCCGGGCTGAGTGAGACACTGAATAAAATACACAAAAAACACACACAAAGCACTCTCCACTCACCCCCCCGCAGTTGCTGTTTCACTGGCCAATAGCACACCCACACATCACAACAGTCACACACACACACACATCCACTTCTCCCCCTCCTGCCCCCTTTCCTGCCCACAGAGCGCCAAAGGCTACTGCCCATATAACGTTACTGTTGCTGCCAGTTGCCTTTCCATAGAGCTCCATGAAAAACTGCCCCAAGTGAGCCTGGCAGTGCGTTGCTCTTTGCTATGCACAGGCGGTGGACGGCACTCCCTAACCACCTAAAGCGCGTTCTGCCAACTTTTGACCCTTACAGATCTCCCTCTCCACCGTCTCCTCCTCCTTGCTTGCAGTGAGCTGAGTCCATCTCCCTTGCCTCCCCCTCGTGATCTGGCCAAAAGGAGGCATCGGCGCTTTGCAATTAGCACATGCACAGAGCAAAGGAATATGCTCGTACATGCGCAGAGCAAAGGAATATGCTCATACATACGCAGAGCAAAGGAATATGCTCGTACATGCACAGTCTTCAAGTGTGCTTCTAACAGAAAGTTTGGAGCACCAGAGCAGCTTGACACAGCTGCGCTGGGCCCCGAATGGGTGGACAGCGCCGGGACCCCGAGGGATAAGGTAAGTTCAGTTTTGGGTGTGCGGGAGGCAAGTTGTGGCAATGCCCCTGGCACCCTGGGTGTGGCACCGTGCCTGATTGACAGAAAAGAAATTACCCAAGTTTTCAGGACTGGACCCCAAGCAGAAAAGGGAATAGTAAACAGATATACATCTCCAGACCCGACCTGGCAACTTTTATCCATGCCTTCATCACATCAAGGCTGAACTACTGTAGCGCGCTCTACGTGGGGCTTCCCTTGACGCTGGCTTGGAGGTTTCAGCTAGTGCAGACTGCGGCAGCTCATCTCCTAACATGGACGGACTGACGGGAGCACATAACACCGGTGCTCCATGCACTCCACTGGCTGCCTATAACGTGCCAAGCCAGTTTCAAGGAGCTGACTTTGATCTATAAGGCCCTGTACAGTCTTGGACCTGGATATCTCAGGTAACGCCTCACCCGCTGTGACTCAGGTCGGACTCTCCGGTCCACTGGGGGCGCCTTCTTGGAGGTCCCCCGCATAAAGCAGGGGGGCACAATGGAGAGGGCGTTCTCAGTGGCTGGGCCCCGGTTGTGGAACTCCCTCCCAGAGGAAGCACGACTGGACCCGAGTCTGTTGGCCTTCCGTTGGGCCTGTAAGACATGGCTGTTCTCCTAGGCCTTCGGAGGCGGGGAGGGAAGGGTGGGTTACATTTTTTGGGGGGTGGTATTTTTAAATTGTTTTAATAACATATGTGTAGATTTTTATGTTTTATTTTTTGATATATTGTTCAGCCTGTGTTGGAAGCCGCCCCAAGATGCCATGGGCATAGGGGACATCATATAAGTGGAATAAAATAAATAAATAAATAAATATAATCTATGGAAATGGATTAAGAGCTGTGTTGGTGATTTTGGGCTCTTTCTTGACCATGGGGAAGACACAGAGCACAATTTGTACCACCTTACCCCAAGGATTAAGAGTAGAGCTAAAAAAGGGTACCTGCAAAAACAGGTCAGCCATCAAATTTCCAGTATCCAAATTGACCTGGTAACAAGCAGGTACTATGAGTACCTGATACCAGTCAGGTACCCAGTTTACCGCAATGGTGACTTGAAGTTCTGGAATATCAAGTTGCAGTAATGATTTTTTGACATTTTTTGTTGATATACCAACTCCTGACATAGATTTATTGGGTTTCTGTCAAGTTCCAACAATTTTTTGGCAACTTTTGGTCCTGGAAAACTTCTTCCGGTTCAAAACAGGACTGTTGCTGATTAATGCGAGGTCCGTTGTTAATAAATCCACAATGATCCAGGAGTTGATCTTGGATCAAGCAGCCAACCTTGTGTGTATTACAAAGATCCGGCTGGACACTGAGTTGGGGCCAATTCTGGCTGACCTCATTCCAGTAGGGTACTCTGTACAGCACCAGCCTAGCCTAGACTAGAGGGGCAGGGAGGCGGTATAACTGTTATTTTTAAGGACACCTGGTCTGTGAGGAGGTATCCAATGAAGACTATTTTGGGCATGGAGGGTATCCATCTGGTGTTTGATTTGGCTGGAGACAGATTGGGGCTGCTGCTGATATACCGCGCACCGACCTGTACGGCAGCATCCCTACACGCCCTAGCTGAATTGGTGTCAGAGGTGGTCTTGCGATCTCCAAGGACTTTAGTCCTGGGAGATTTCAACATCCACACTGATGCCAATCTTGGGGGAGCGGAGCGTGAGTTCATGGCCATCATGACAACCATGGGACTGTCTCAGAGGGTTGTGGGCCCGATACATGATAGTGGACATACCCTTGACCTGATATTCTGCACTGGCCTTGAGGCGAGGGATCCGGTAGTGAGGGATTTTTAACTATGCCCTTGTCATGGACGGATCATTATCTTCTCCAGGCCAGTCTCCTGGTGCACATCTGCCTCTGCACCAGGAGAGGCAGGTTACGGGTTTTCCATTCCAGAAAATCAACTTTCAGGTCCTGGAAAGTCAACGTACGGTTCCAGGAACCTACTTCCAGGAACCTTTTAAAAAAACCTTTCCAACTCAATATACCAATTGGTATACCAATATACCAACTGAGAAGAGAAAAGTCTATACCAGAAGTACCCAATTCTTCAGGTTTTCAAGTACCACATAAAAGCGGATATTACCCATGGATACTGAATTTAGTATCTATTTAAACTCTACTTAGGAGCTGCTTGGATGGATTTTGCCATTGGCAAAACCATGCACAGCAATTGTTAGTAGACTCCATGCAATTCCCCATGGTTTTAGGGTTTCTTTTTCTAGGATTTTCTTTTACTTATTGACATATACAATATATACGAGAGCTTCATAAAGACAAGGGCTGTGATTCACAAGCCACTTACTCCTAGGTAGTCCCATTGAAACCGTTCTAGGTAAGGGTGTGTGTAGGGTGGCCAAGGTGTGTTATATCAATGTGGATAGGTTTGGAAAAACAAATTAATGTGTTAGATTGTGGTGTCAAAATGATAGCGCCCTGGAAAAACAGTGAAACCATTAACATTCTGTTCTGCCAGTTTTTCCTTTCTTTCCAGCCATATTGAAAAATTACAGCCACAGTATGTCTGAAACTTGACACAATCAAAATAAATGAAATAAACATTATAAATTAGACTCCTTTAGTTTTCTCAAGTGGTCCTGTTAGCTGTGTAGAAATTCTGAAAGCAACCCTAATGCAATCCCTTTTGCTCTAAACAAGATCATATTCAATGCATTATTAGTTTAATCACATCATCACACAAACACTGTGCTTTCTGCAAATTTGGGTGTTAAGAAAATATTTGATTGTAGCTTTTTTTTTAAAAAAATAAAAAAATAAAAGCCCCCAAATTAATTTCTCCAGCCATGCATTAGAGTTCCAGGAATGATTATGCTTATTTAAATAATTGTACAATTAGTAATAAATTACTTGCAGGAGCGACTCATGTTTCACTTTGGATAAGGGAAAAATCTGTATTTTTAAGGTGTAGCAGAGTGGGGTAGGGTATAGCAATTTTAAAATATTATAATAATAATAATAATAATAAATATTTATTAAAATATACATAGGTGCCGGATTGTTTCCTCCTTGGGAGGGAGGGAAACAGGAGAAAGGGCAAAATTACAGAGTATATTTGATATGCATCTGATCTTCTCATCCTACCTTTCCTTGTGTGGAGACGGCAGCCTTATGCAAAAGACTGGCAGATAAGCTTTTCATCAAATGGCCAAAGCTTGCAAGCAGACCTAAGCATAAGCAAACTCACACATCAGTGGTCTGACTGCCACCTTTCTTGCCGCCGTTTCCCTTCAGAGAAGCAGTAGGATTCAGCTCAAATGAACTATCTGATATCGGGTTTAATTTAATTATACCACACCCTCACAGTCTGTTACTCTCACTTATCCTGGGTTTAATTAGGTTCCCATTTTCTAAGAACATAAGAAGTTCAGTACTGGGTCAGACCAATGGTCCATCAAGCCCAACATCTTATCTCTGACAGTGGCCAATCTCTTTCTCTTGGGAGAAGTACCCAAAAGGTCACAATGGTCAATCCATTCCCTGTTGTTCCAGTCCCCAACGCTGGGTGATTTCAGATGAGACAGGGAGGCATTCGCCCCGTCCTGGAATCACTCTTCAGATTCCCTGCCGGAACCAGCCCGTCACGTCCAACAGCTGTGCCGGCTGATCCCAGTGGGGAATTGGGGATGGGGCAGGATCCCCCCCCCCATGCTCCCCTGCCGCCCACCCTCTGGGGAGACAGGCGGGTGCCGCGGCCAATGCGGCCGCAGCACCCACCCGAATTGACCATGGCCCAGAATCCCGCCGGGGATTCCGGGCTGTGGTTTCCATCCAGACGAGACGGACCCCTTCATCATGGCGGGGAATCACATTCACCACACAATCGGCGCCAGCCCCGCCGGTTCCGCCGATCATGTGGTGAATGTGATTCCCCGCCACTATTGACGGTGGTTAACATCTGGGGGGGAACTTCCAGTTCCCCAACAGACGTTACGAGGCTATTCCCCACCACAGGGTATTGACTGTGGTTGAGCATGGTCTCGTAACGTCTGAAAATACCCAATAAGAGTTTATGTCCCCAAAATCTACGTGGTTAATAGCCATTACCACTTCCTCTGGCGGTAAATTCCATAAGCTAATTGTATGTTGTGTGAAAAAATACTCTCTTATTTGTTTTAAATCTGCTGCTAGTTAATTTCGTGGAGTGTTTCTTTGTTCTAGTACTGTTAAAGAGGGTAAATAACGGCTCCCTATTTACATATCCCACACCGCTCATGATTCTATAAACTTCTATCATATCCTCTCATTGTCTCTTCTCCAAACTGAAGAGCCCCAGCCTATCAAGCCTCTCTTCATACAGGAGCCATTCCACAGAATGTAGAAAAAGTAGAACTTTTCAGTTCTACTACGTCTTTCCTGAGATAGGGCAACCAGAACTGCACAAAAATATTCCAGGTGCAGTTGTACCATAGATCTATATAGAGGCATTATGATATTTTCAGTTTTATTATCTATCCCTTTCTGAATGATTCCTAACATTCTGTTTGCTTTTTTGACCACTGCCACACACTGAGCTGAGAATTTCAATATATTGTCCACAATGACTCCAAGATCCTTTTTCTGAGTGGTAACTCCTAATTTAAAACCAACCATTGTGTGCATATAGTTTGGGTTATTTTTCCCTACGTGCATCATTTTTCACTTGTCCACATTAAATTTCATTTGTATTTGGATGCCTAGTCACCCAGTCTCACAAGAGCCTCCTGCAGTTCTTCACAGTCCACTCAGGTTTTTACTACCTTGAATAACTTTGTCATCTGCAAATTTGATCACCTCACTTTTTACTCCTTCTCCAGATTGTTAATGTATATATTAAAAAGCACCGGTCCCAGTACATATCCCTGGGGCACTCTACTAGATACTTCTCTCTGCTGTGAAAACTGACCATTTAGTCCTACTCTTTGCTTCCTATCTTTTATCCAGTTGCCGATCCACGGTAGGGCACTTGACTCTTTTCCCATGACTCTTTAATTTCCTCAAGAGTTTCTCATGAGGAAACTTATCAAATACCTTCTGAAAGTCCAGATACACTGGCTCACCGTTATCCCCATGCTTATTTACACCCTCAAAAATTTCAATTGATTAATGAGGCATGACTTCCCTTTCCTAAATCCATGTTGACTCTTCCCCATTAAGCCATGTTTATCAATATGCACAGTAATTCTGTTCTTAATAACCGTTTCCACCATGTTGCCCGGCACAGGTGTCAGGCTCACCGGTCTGTAGTTTTCACCTCTGGATCCCTTTTTAAATCTTGGTGTTACATTTACTACCCTCCAATCCTTTGGTACAGTGGCAGATTTTGGCGATAGGTTACAAATTACCAATAGTAGGTCTGCAATGTCATATTTGAGTGCCTTCAGAACTCTGGGGTGAATACCTCTTTTTGGAAGAGGGTGACCTGGCAAGGCTGTCTCTACAGTTCACTTTAATCAAGGCCTTCCACAAGGCTAATCTTCATAGGCTCCTTTCCCTTGCCAACTTGCCTCAACTCCTAGGTTGTTAGCAGGCTTACAGCATCTCTTTTCCATCAGATCCCCCCTAGCCCCCAAAACTCTCTCTCAATATGGCCTCTTCTGAGATCTCTACTCCCTTTTTGTCGAGCCTTTCCACTCCACCTGCCTGGCCCAGGCTCATGTGCACCTCTGCTGGCACTTAGGAATTCCAGCCTGTCCCTCAAACTGTCTCAAATCTGAACAACATTGGGCTGGGCTGGTGGCCTCATTTCACAATAACTATGCCCCAGGCCTGGATCTAATTCACATTGAGCAATTTAAAACACACAAGGAATGGTGGATTCCTGTATTGGCGGCATTATTTACCGCAATAAATAATATGGGTTTGATCCCTGAAGTTTGGAACAAGGAGGTTGTAGTGCCCATTTATAAAAAGGGTGCAAAAGGGGACCCGGCCAATTAGAGGCCCATCAGTCTTCTGTGCGTTGCTGCAAAAATCTATGCCAAGTATCTATTGGGGAAGTTTACAGACTGGCTAGTGCAGGCTGAGGCCCTTTCCCCTGAGCAGGCAGGGTTTCAAAAGGGACATTCAACCATTGAACAATGCTATGTTCTTCAGCACTTAGACAGTAAATATAGGACTCGCAATGGAGCATTGTACGTTGCCTTTCTTGATCTCAGGGCAGCGTTCGACTCTGTCATTAGGGCTGTCCTGTGGGGAAAATTGCAGGCATCCTCTATTGATAAGCGATTGCTGTCCTTGATGCATGCTTTACATGCACATTCATCGCTTGTGATCAAAGTAGATCAGCAGGGGCATATTACATCTCCAATTAATACCACCCTGGGAGTCAGGCAGGAGTGCGTATTGGCCCCGGCTCTTTTTAACTACTTTATTGACCCAGTAATATCTATGATGGCAGAGTCTTGCTTTTCCCCCCAAAGTTGGCAACTCGGCACATCGGCTGCTTATGTTATGCCGATGATGTCGCGCTATTGTCACAGACCCGTATAGTGCTCCAACGCCAGCTGCAGGCATTTGCGTTGTTCTGTCGTGAAAATCATCTAACGATCAATTACGATAAATCAAAGATCTTGGTCTTCACTTCCTCATCAAAAATACTTACTTGGCATATAGAGGGTCACCCACTCCAGCAGGTGACCTTATTCCGATATTTAGGCCTTCTTTTTCACAGATCAGGCAGCTGGTGTGACCATGTGACTAGAGCTCTCAAAGCAGTTAAAGCCTCAGCGCAGTCTATTCACAGACTTTCGTTAAACAGGGTAGAACATCAATTCTTCCTGCCCTGCAGGTATTCAACAGCAGGATCAGATCCCAACTCCTGTATAGGGCGGAATTGTGGGCCCCTCATCATGCACAATTAGTTGACCAGATACAATCTAAGTTTCTACGGAACCTTCTGGGTGGTCCTAGATGCACCCCGTTAGCTGCCATTAGACTCGAGCTAGGGCAGAGGCAATGGTCTCAAGTCGCTGATGAGATGGCACTTAAATTCTGGGTTAAACTGTGTTTTAACCCAGGTTCGCTTTTGTTGAAGAAGGTCTCGGGGGATGACTATATTAATCAATGTTCTCTCAAGACTGAGGCCCATCTCAGGGAAATAGGACTTTTCCCAGAATACTTGTGCCATAAGCACTCCACTGTGGCCAGGAGGGAAGTAATGGGGCAGGTGCAAGATATAGACAGACAACTCGAGGTGGGCAGGCTTGATCCGTCTTCCCACATTCGGGATTATTTGGGGTGGACCCCGAATTTAGGTAAACCCGCTAAATATCTCACTTTCGATATTTCAGGGAGAGTTAATATGCAGTGCAGTGCGTTTTAATGCTTTTCCCTCAAATGTCTTTGAGGGCCGAATTCAGGGTATCCCTTTTAGTAAACGTCTTTGTCCATTTGACCATCTGACAGCGGAGACGGTTAGCCATATGCTTCTGTCTTGCCATTTGTATGATGAGGTGCGGCTTAAGTTTTTGGGCTCCATTATTGGAAAATACCCTGGAAGGACAGACTCTTGGTTCCTTGCCTTGATTCTGGACAGTTCTGATCCCAATATTATTAAAAATCTGGCATCTTACCTTTTACAGGTGTTCCAGTTTAGGAAGTCTTTTTTGGGCTTTATTGCTCCTTCACCTTAATTGTGGCTAAATGCCATTTCTTTAATGTTAAGATGTCATGTTATGTTGTTCTTAGGCTGGCTACAAGGGCGACTTTTGGAATCGGATTTGTATTTCCTTTATACATTTTTTGTATTGTGATGAGCTCTTTTTGCTATGGCTAATGTATTGATTAATGTACAGGTAACCCTTTTTTGGTTTGTAGGGAAATTTGATTTTTGGTAAACTATTTCATGGTATTTTATTTTTATGTGTGCGTCCTATACTGTATGTTATGCAATGATCATTGACTACGCAATACAATTGAATTGAATTAATCATCTGCACACCAATGGCCACATATGAAGTGTTGTGAATTCAGTACACAGAAATGTGGGACTATTTGAAAGATCAGTCACATTGGTTGGAGAATGATGGCTGTGTGTCATTTTGAACAAGCAAATTTGTAATGAGTAGGAGTGGGATTATCGGTAACGGATTAATCCGATTATGCTGATAATGGATGGTATCGGATTCATCCAATAATGCTGATAATTGTTGGTGTTGACAATATCGGATTTTTAACCTTGCTGGTTTTACCGGAATTGTTTTCATCTACGACATTTAGTAATGGCCGCAATGTTAAAAATCCAATAAAATCGGTAATGTTAAAAATCCGATATTCCAATATTGATAAATCCGATATCCAGTAATCCCCCTGGAGTCCCACCCTAGTAATTAGATCAAGGCCTCAGTGGAACAAAGACTGTAGCCTTGATCCAAGGTCTATTGGAGCCCTAGCAAAACCACACACAGCAATTGCTGGCAAGCTCAATGGGTATAAATAGATGGACTGATGCCCTGCCTCTGCCCTGCTTCACCCCCGGGTCAATGGCCTGTCTGTGTAAAGGCGGGCAAGGGAGTACTGCCAACAGTGCAGGCCACCTAATATGGGGCACCAGCCGGAGGCAGGGCTGCAGTCTATATGCTCAGTGGACGGCCACTGCAGCTTTGCGTTTGGCAAGGGGTTGCCCCAGGCAATGCCACAGAGCTGTGGGCAGCAGCCCAACTTTATGGTGTTAGGGAGGGGAGCCCTGTGCAGGTGGACTACGGACCACACCAGCTGCCAGGTCCTTATAAATTTAGTACAGGCGGGCCTGGACACACGTAATGCGGAGCTGCCCTCCTCCACTCAAAGAAGGACTGGGGGTGGCCAGCCTCAGATCCGTCTGAAGACACCCAATGTGATTCCTCATGGTCAGAAAGGTTGTGTGAAAGAGCCTTAGTTCCAACATCAACATCATCCCGATGCTTTCCAGTTGATTCCAGTTGTTTTCTGGTTGATTCTGGAAAGTATACTCTTTTTGCGGGTACTCATTTCAGCTCTAGGTGAGGTTAGTGGAAGAGGAGGAGCAAAGTTCTCCAGTGAGAATATAACAGGAGCTGAGGGCAGTGAAATGGGGGAGGAACAAGGTGATTAAGGGACTTGATGGTGAGGACAAAAAGTTTGTGCTATATTTAAATGAGGGGAAGAAACTAGTTGAGGGAGGAGAGGAGAATGCTTTGAACATTATCAAAGCAATGGGTGAGATGGATGACCATGACAGCAAAATACATGACAGTGGGGGATCGGTGTGCACCCATGTACACCGTCCTCCCCACCCGCACTGGCTGTGCGCACATCTGTTCCCCCCCACACACACACACACACTGCCCACACAGCTGCATGCACACACACACCCATCCACGCACCACAGCGCATTTAAAAAGGGCCTATAAAGGTTTGTCGGTGGGAGCAGTAAGGGAAGGCTGGATTTTAGCAATAGTATGCAGGAAAATATTCTATTGAACTATAGTATGAAACAGATTCATAGGCAACAGTACTGAAGATATAGGACTGCATCAATAAACTTGTCAACAGCAGAGTCTAGGTTTTATTACTGTCATAGGCTATCAGAACAAATAATAAAAAGCTTACATTTGCACCAGGATATATAATGCGTCATCTGTTCTCAGGTTCTTTTCTCTATTCATCATCTCTGTGCCTTAATCTCTGCTTGTACAGGGCGCAACCATGAATTGATTATTCATAGAAATTCCACTGAAGTAAATATGAAGTACATGACTCATTCCAGTCAAGTCAGTCAGAGGACTGGACATGCATATTAGCAGTGATTTTAAATGAGCAATAATGCAATTTGTCCCCCCTCCCCCCCAAAAAAAAATATTATCCAATAGCACGGTTCATAAACTGCATTACAGCTTGCTTTTCCATGTACTAGCCTTGATTTTCCACTTGGTTACTCTGCCTTTACACCTTTTTAACCTCATTGCAGACAATAAGATTTTTAGTGACTAAAGCATGCAGAAATACATATAGCATGGATAGGATTGGAAGGGCTGAGTGATTCTCTCGTTTGCAGAAAAACCAAATGTGGTGTTTCATATTGGCCTACTTTATTGCAGTTTGTGGGTGATTTCAGATGTTACGAGATCACAGTGAACCACGGTGAATACCCACCTGTGGTCACTGTGCCTCGAACGTCTGTTTGGCGGCCGCCAGATGTTCGCCACGGTCAATACCCACACGGGGTCATTTTCAACCACACTTCCCGGGCTAGTCGTGGGAATTTCCTGGGAAGCGTGATGAAAGTGATCCCCGGCGGGGATCCCCTACTCCCTCTCCCTCTCCATCTATTCAAGCTCGCCTCAGCAGCTCTCTCTCTGACATCTCTACCTGGATGTCTCAACATCAACTCAAACTCAACGTGGCTAAAACTGAACTCCTTATCTTCCCTCCTCTTCCCTGTCAGTCCTTATCGATGGGGTCACCATCCTTCCCATCCCCCAAGACCGTAGCTTAGGTAGGCTTCATCTTTGACTGACCCCTTTCTTTTAAACCGTACTCTGTTGCCAAATCCTGTTGCTTCTCCCTACATAACGTTGCTAAGATGTGCCCTTTTCTCTCTATTACGTCTGCCAAAACCCTTGTTCACGCCCTGATCATCTCTCACCTATAACCTCCTTCTCACTGGCCATTCCCACTCTCCCCTTATCTCTGTCCAAAACTCTGCTGCCGGCGTCATTTACCTTGCCCGTCACTTCGACCATGTACAGCCCTCTTCTCCTTTCTTCACTGACTCCCCCTTCCTGAACGAATCCTGCACAAGCTCTCAGTCTTCACCTATAAAGCTCTTCACAACCTTGCTCCCCACTACTTCTCTGTGTTAATTTCCCTCTGTACTCCATTACGTGAAGGGTCAGAGGGGGAGTCAGGTAACAGATTGTACTGGATGGAGGGTATCAGCAGGAGTTAGGTGATGGGAGCGAGGAGATGGGGAGGGCAGAGCGGAAGAGGTAGATCTAGAGGAGGGATTTGAAGGTACGAAGGGAGGGGACGAGGTGGATGTGGACATGGGGGGCAGCTAGGGAGAAGGGACAAAGGCGGTTAGGGGAGCAGGGGAGGTGTGGGGAGGGCAAGAGAGGGGACAGAGGATGAGCACAGAGAGATAGGGGGAGCAAGGTTGTGAAGAGCTTTATAGGTGAAGACTAGGAGCTTGTGAGGCGAGCTTGAATAGATGTGATAGGGAGTAGAGAGATAGAGCTGAGCGTCATCAGCATAGAGGTGATATTCGACTCCATGGGAGGCAATGAGTTTGCCTAGGGACAAAGTGTAGATAGAGAAGAGGACCAAGGACAGAGCCTTGGGGAACACCAACCCAGAGTGGAAGGGAGGAGGGGGTAAAGTTGGCAAGAGACACATTGAAGGAGCGGTCAGAGTGGTAGGAGGAGAACCAGTCGGGAATGGAGCCACGGAAGCCAAGGGAGTGAAGTGAATCCAGCAAGAGTGAGTTGTCAACTGTATTGATGGCAGCAGAGAGGTCAAGGAGGACAAGAATGGAGTAGAGGTGATTAGATTTAGCCACAAGAAGATCGTTGGTGATCCTAGCAAGAGCAGTTTCAGTAGAGTGAAGGGGGTGGAAGCCAGATTGGAGGGGGTCAAGGGAGGAGTTGGCAGAGAGGAAGTCAAGGCAGCCGGAGTAGACAACACATTCAAGAAGCTTGGAAGCAAAAGGAAGGAGTGAGAGAGGACGGTAGCTAGAAGGGTCAGAGGGATCAAGAGTGGACTTTTTGAGGATAGGAGAGACAGTGGCGTGCTTGAAGGTAGAGGGGAAGAAGCCAGCAGAGAGGGAGAGGTTGATGATGTGCAGGAGGGAAGGGGCAACAGTGGAAACAATGGAAGTCAGGAGGCAGGAGGGGATGGGGTCAAGGGGGCAAGTGGAAGGGTTGGAGGAGGAGAGCAGGGAGGAGATTTCCTCAAGGGAGGTGGGAGGGAAGGAGGACAAGAAAGAAGGAGGGAGAGGGGAGAGAGTAGGAAAAGGAGAGGAGTGGGAAGCAATGTCGAGGTGGATCTTGTCTATCTTGGAGGGGAAGAAGAAAGCAAGATCCTGAGCAGAAAGGGAAGAGGGAGGAGGAGGAGGAGGAGAGGGGGTCTTGAGGGAGTCAAAGGTGGAGAACAGGCGGCGAGGGTCCTGAGAACAGGACTCAATGCAGGAGGCGTAGTAATTCTGTCGAGCGAGGGAGATAGCAGCAGTAAGGGAGGAGAGACAGAATTTGTTACTGTTACAGAGTTTGTACTCATTTTCACAATGGCCCATGGAAGGGAAAAGGTTCTCTACCTCTGTTCTACGTGATGTTTCTAGTTTGTTTGAGTACAATGAATTAATACTCTGTAAAAGGAAAATATAAAGCAAAACAGGGGCACAAGACACAAATGATTTAGCCAGACAATCTTAGGCCCTTTTTACACAGGCCACAGTGTGTGTGTATGTGGGGGGGGGAGGTGCTGTGGCCCGTGTGCGTTTTGGGGGGGAAGGGTGTAGATGGGCACACACCCATCTACACCCAAGTCCACCCTGGGAGAAAGCCCTTTCTCTCTCCCCATCATATTCAAATTTATTGTTAGCCCTTAGGCTATAACAATTTTTAACAACAAAACTACATCCAATCCAGACCAAAACCAAAAATATAAACAAAACAGAACAGAACAATTCTCTATAACTCTCAACATAGTAAGTACCACATAGTCCTCGTAAACCAATATGAGTAGCCTCCAAGGATATACCCATATCGGATCCTTATCCACATTTGAGAGAATAAAATATACAAAATTCGTCTCTACATTTGGACAAGATGGGGCAACAGGGGGCAACAGCCAAAATAAGAAATACTAGCAGCAGTATAAACGCCACAGCAATATCACAACGTAGCACCCTTTATAGATACAAATGCAAATTCAATAAAACACACATACACAAAAAGACATTTAAATTCTAGCCTTGCTCTTCCCAGGTCTTAAGCTGGCGACTCTCATCCCCTGAAAATAAAAATAATTTAACAAAAGAGGGCAAGTATTTAAATCTACTATCCGGAACCCACAACATACAACAGACTTAGCTGGGAGTTAGATGTAAATAAGGATAATCATTGTGTTTAAACATTGCCTGAAATAAGACAGTACCAATATCCCAAATGAATATGTTAACAGCCGTAGCAATTACAATTTATAAATGAAGTACAGACACAGCCATAACAATATATCATCTAATTACATATAAGGGATACAGCCAAGCCAATCTACATAGGCCCCAGGCGAGCTTCCCTAATCCGCAAATATATCAAACAAAACCTCGCCACCACTCTGGCCATTTCAGTATCTTCACAGTTAAGAAGGGTCTTGGACAGCATAACCAAATCACGGCGGCCTGTACAGTAACGACCCAAAAACTCCCTTCTGGGGTCTTCAAGAGCTGTGCAGCGAAAAAGAATATGAGTGCAGGAATCAGGTTCCTGCAACTCACAGAGCTGGCATAATCTCTCCTGTTTCGGGATGCCCCTATAACGTCCCTCTAGCCAGACCGAGGGGAAGGAGTTGCATCTGAATCGGGTATACACCCATCTACAACCCGGGTCCAGCCAGGTAAATAAATAGTTCGATAGGTAGATGGTTAGATTCAAACCTTGGGATCACTATAAAATCGAAAATAGTGGAAAAGGGAATCAGACACCAGGAAGTAGTCTATAATGCTAGACCCCTGGGGAGAATGATAGGTAAAGTCCCCTCTGGATCTCCCTTTGAGCAGCCATTCATCACCATAATCCCCATTCCTCCATGAAACCCTTCAGCCGGCCAGCCCCATGGCTGACTACAGTATCTCTAGAGAAGCGAATCCTTCCCGGGGGTTCAAAATCATCTAACCTTTCTGGAGCCTGTTCAGGGAGTGAAGCCCCCAGCCTGATGTTAAAATCCACCCCCCCCCCCCGAATATCAACTAGGCCCCCGGATAAGAGTCTAATGCCCTGGACAGGATCCCACTGATTTTATCCCAAAAATCTAGCACAAAAAACGGGGAGGAGGGGGGAGGTAGATAAACATTCCCCAACAATACCTCCAATCCAGAAGGGAATAAACAGTGAAATAAAACAAAATAAGCTTTTATCGAGTCACATAGCTTAACCCGAACCCCTAAGGCTGTAGAAACTAAAAGGGCCAGGCCGCCACTAGGCCTACCTAATTGAGCCGGAGGCGAAGCTTTCAAACAAAACACTGTAAATCCCTTACAAGAAAAATCCCCCAGTACCCAAGTTTCTTGCAATAAAATTAAACTATAATCGGCCAGGAAGTGAAAAAAATCCATATCAAGACAACAAGCCTTCCAACCCAAGATATTCCAACTAAGGAACCTAAGGTTCCCGGGGCTTGTACCGTGATGTCATTGTGCCACGGGGGGGAGCTTCTGCCAGAAGGGGGGTTCCTCCTCCCTCCAAAGACTCCCCCTGGAACACAAAGGTCTTTAAGGGGTAAGGGGCAGATGATAAAGATTTTAATTCCCGATCTATTTTAGGGGAAGAATAGACGGAAGGATCGCACCCCTTTAGGTCATTCGCCCCTCCAATTCCACCCATCAACACGCACAGGGCAACAGCCATTTTCGCCGGTTGCTCAGTGTGTGGGGGATGGGTGGAGATAGGTGTGCACACGTGCACGCGGGAGTGTGCATGCATGCACGCAAACCCACCCCCCATGGGATTTACATGGGCAGCACCACACATGAACACACCGATTTCTGAGTGTTCATACATGGGTGCCGCCCATGTCAAAAGGGCCTTTGTGCATGGATGCAGAAACCCATGTTTGAGAGAAATCTATATACACTGGAAATAAGACAAGTCAGAAACTATTAGCTGTCAGAAGTAGCTACACAAATAATAATACTTTAATAATTACACAAATTATGGTGTATAGTGCTTCACCTATTAATGAATATAGTTTTTCCTTTGTGGAATAATAAGTGGTGCCTTAGGTAGCAAATGTCATAATTTCACAGCATATTGTTGGTTTCTGAAAACGCCTCCTCACCCTGTGTTTGGCGCAACATGGTCTGACAGCTGCTGTGCCATTAACCGCCAATCACCAGCCTGTATTGCCAGAGACAAGATAATACTTGCTGAAAATCAGCTTTATTATTGGCAAACTTTATGGGTGTACATGTGACATCATCCCCATAAACTGAGAACGATGGTCAAAGATGTCAAAACAATATACCCGGACATGGGGTGGGATATAATGGTACTTAAAATAAATACTTAAGAGTAAAATCAGGTCCTTCCTCTACTGAAGTAAAACTTTTGTTCACAGTGTTGGACGCAGGAGCCAAATGCAGATGGCACAATAAAAGGTTAATGGATGTATACAATAAAACCCCCAAATAACTGAATGATCATGGTACTGTTACCTTTGTTTTCTTCTAATTCCTGCTATAGGTTGCATTCATTTTTGTATCTTGTCTGGAGTGTTGGCTTGAATAGACAGGTCAATAATAGTAACTAGGATTATGTCAGACCATGTTGCGCCCTTGTGTTCCATGTCTCCAATACATTAAGAATATTTGGAAACTTTTATCATTTTTTGTTGTTGTTTTGGTATTTTTAGGTGCGAAATTTATTGGAACTTACCCCATACCGGACACGTACAACCCAGATGATGACAAAATCTATTTCTTTTTCCGAGAAATAGCTCAAGACAGCAGCACGTCTGACAAAGCCATTCTTTCCCGAGTTGGAAGAGTATGTAAGGTGAGAAGTGGACTTTTATTTTGTCTAAAATTGTATTTATTTATTTATTTATTTATTTAAATGGCTTTTTGTGAAATATTAATTTCAGAGTTCTTAGTTACTTACTATAACAGGGACTTCTGAAGAGATGGAACATTCATTTGACTTTACTGAAAAATTGGCTTTCTAAGTCTATTTGTGTTTTGGAAATCTTATATATTGTCATAGCTGATAATGAAGCTAAGTAGCAATCAATTGCTCAGAAGTGGAAGCCCTTATTTATCTGTCACTTACGGGTAAAAACAGACATGTGGGGAGCGCCAGGGCTTACGAGCCCAGGGTGGGAAACAGCAGCCACCCCTCACCGAGTCAGGGAGGGGCACAAAAAACCCCACGTGCTTACAGCTGGAGAGCTGTCCTGCCATCCGCATGCCTGGGGTAGAGCAGGGAGCGCAACAAATGTGTGGGCAGCCAGCCCTGCCCCGCTCTCAGCACCCACTGCCATGACAGACAGCCATGGCAGCCCTTCCCCAAGGCGGGGACGGCAGGGCCGACCAAACATGCTGGCCTGTGTTGACCCGCGTCAGCCCATTTGGGCAGCTCATGGCCCAGGCTGCATTCTCAGAGATTTTCTGAGGATGTAGCCTGGACCAGTTGCCTACTCATCCCAGGGCAGTTCCAGGCCACATAGTGCGGGTGAGTCCCAGGCCTGCATCAGTGACATTTGTTTTTACCCACAGCTGAATTCTGGATAGCTTTACAATGGCAGAGTAAATACACATTTGGTAGGAAATGTCCATGGGATTGAAAGGGAAGAAAATATTCTCCCTTCTTCAAAGGCGGCCCGCCCAGCATCCCCCATGAAGCACACCCACACCCAGAATGTCTCAGCATGTCTTTTGTATATATGTTAATACAATCCATACACTGTAACAGAAGAGCTAGTCCCTGCAGATGCCAGCTGGTCCTCCCACTCTGGGTTTTGACATTTGGATCCATGTACTTGAGCATCTTTGGCAAAGATTGGAAACAGTAGATTTTAAAAATAAAGACGGATAAACTCATTTTATGATTCAGAAATATTTTGGTTTTCATGGAATTTCCACAATTCCCACATAGAAACCATATGGAATTTTAGCAGATTAGATCCCTTGACATTATTTTTTAATAGTCTTGTTGCATGTACAATATTATATTTCCAAAATATTCTGAGCTCCACAATGCCTAGATTATGTATGACCCAGGCTTCAAATAAATCCTTGAGTGTAGTGTCTTTTTTCTAGGTAAACACTTGTATGTAAATCTTCATTTCCTGGTCTCCATAGTGTTGCATAAATGTAGTACTTAGTTTTACTGACTATGAACATTACATTTTCAAACAGTGTCCTTGACAAGAAAACAATTAACTGAAAGGTTTTGTGATTTAGACTGACAGATGCATAAGTAAAAATGAGCCAGGAAATAAATAAATGTATGCACACAGCAAAAGAAAGACAAAGCTAGGCCACAGACTTGTGCACTCGTGTGTGTCCGCATGTGCACACACACAAATGCACTCCCTCCCACATGCAATTTATATTCTCCCCAAGAAGGGAATACTCGTGGTTTGTGGATGCATATTCGTCAAACTCCTAATTTCTGTTTATAACATTGCTGAAAGAAACTGAGTATTCATCTCTAGTAATTTTTAGCCAAACAAAAAGATGGACATACGTTTAGGCTTTTCACAGTAAATAATTTTATATGATGAAAGACTAAAACGGCAAAAAAATTAATTTGCTTCTAGACGTTGCATTTGTTGATAGTGAAAAAACACTTCTTTCATTAGGGAGAAATTCAATTGTATAAGGCAGAGACCTTCTGATCCAGAGCATGGAGAGACTATAAAATAAGCAAGTATTAAAATTAGGACTCTGCATTCTCCTACTTTAATACAACAGGTGGAAACATAGGAAAATAAATACAAAGGCACTGTAAGGAGTTCCTAATGACCAAGCATAAGCAAGACTCAGTGAGACTACTTCTCCTAGCCGGAGAGAATATTGTCTTGAGACTTATGCTCCATTTTGCAAGTCAAACTAATCTTCTGGAAAGATTTTTAGAATATTTGATTCTCTTCTACAATTCCTCTACTGTATCCATTAATGAGAATTGGGTGGGTGGAGTGCTGCCACACGATGCACTTACCATGCTTTGGGCAAGCTTCACCACTCTGGGCAGCCTTACCACGTGATGCAGTACATCATGTGCCTGGCCGCTGCTACATGTCCACCTCGCCATGTGGCAGAGCAGATAACTGCCTGCTACACACTGGGTGTCCTTAGACGTAACATCAATGGGTGTCTGAATGTGTGTTTGACCTTCATATGAACACCAGTTTGGCCCTGTGTTCACCATGTGGGCACTACTTAGACACACAGCCCATCTTGGGGCAAATTGGTGTTTTGCTCGCCACCCGATCTCAGCACACCAGCTCTGCTGCCTCATTCTCCACGCTGTACCTGCTAACACACCAGGCGATATCATTAGACACAACGTTGGCCATGTGTTCAGCCGGAACACGTAAATTATCCTTGTGATGCAATGGGGTTTACATCGCGTGATCAACAGGTGGCCAAATTGGTGTTGGGATTGTTATGGTGCTTACACACAACAGCCAAACACATGCTTAGGGGTTTGACACCGGATCTTTCGTATGTCTAAAGAGGCCCACTCTGTCTTTGAAAAAGGCCAGAGACGCAGCATATAGCAGCCTTACCCAAAGTGGGGTAAGACTGCCCAAGGTGCAGTAGGGCACCATCGCTCATGTGCCCGGTCCCTGTCTGCCGCACAGCGAGGTCCGCTGTGGGGCTTTGAGCGTCAGGCACAAACTCCAGTCCCAATGGCTGGGGGCTGGATAGTGGGCAGGCCAGGGGAGGGGAGTGGGGCAGGGCTGGGTGCCCACTTGTGTGACCGGCGTACTAACAGGAGCAGAGCTGCCCTGTAGGGAGGGAGGGGGGACCATTTGTCTTGCTCCCCGCACTAGCCCCAAAGCGTGACAGCAGCGATTGCCACCATGGGGCGCATGTGGATCCGGTTTTCTGCAGCTCGTGTGGAGGCACCCATGTGTACATTTACATAAACCCCAAAATACATATGATTGCATGCATGGTAAGATTTTCAAAACTGCTCAACACCCACAACTGGAGCCATATCTGAAAAGAGCTCACCATCCATCTGCTCCCAATAAACAAAACCCATTTGTCTCTATGGAAACTGCTAGATGCTGAATAACTTGAAAATCTGGCTATTTCATTGAAGTGCTAAAATGAGAGGCCTTGCATTGTAAGCTTGCTTAAAAAGCATGCTCGTGCTGCAGCATATAACAAGTGTGCTTTTTTTCCTGATAAACACTTGTATGTAAATCTTCATTTCCTGCTGTTTTCCATAGTGTTGCAACTCACTGAAAATGTATTGCTTCAAATAATTTGTGACGTTTCTAACTCCTTTGTTTTGCTGCAGCTCAGCCCTTCACTTGATTCTGTGTTGTCTATAAACTGTGGTCTGATATGCCAAATCTGGTGACCTTCACTCTCCCTGATTAAACACGTGTATTTATTATCTCTTGGTTACAAGTGTTTTTGGTTAGCTTAGTATGTCTACAAGTTCTAGTTCCCTTTGGGTATAGATCAAGGATGGTAAACGTGCCCCCCCCTCCACCCTTTTGCAGGCAATTGTAAAAATTGGTAGAAGCTCCATGGGGTGGATAGAATCTGGGGGGCAGGGATTTATTCAGGAGGATGAAGGAAGGAAGGGGAGAGTCCAGATCACAGATCTATGTCATAAATCTATCCCCTGTCTTTGAATGCATCTCCTTATCTCTTCTTTCACCCTGAGCATGCTCCTTCTGTGCTTGAGAGTAGGGTCTGGATTCATAGGCTTGTATTTTTCTTTCCTTTGTGTTGTGCTTGGTGCAGTATGGCCTTGTAGCTGCTTTGTCATTTCCTACCTACCGATTTGTTGTGTCCTTACCAAGGACAGGATAATTTTGTAACCAGGACAGAATCCAATTTTAAACTATTCTCATGGTGTGCATATTTCCAATTTGGGACCCTGGGAGCTTCACCTTTTTCTGCATCACTGTCCCCAGACTCGAGAGCTTCTGTGCGTGAGCCTTAGTGACACACACTGAAGTTAGAATAAGCTGTTAACACACAGGCAGCAAAGCAAAACAACAGGCTAGTAAGTGAAGCTGATCCATTAGCTAATGTTCTCTCAGCGTTAGGGGAAAACGTCTCTGTAGACCATTTGCCATTTCACAGCTACTCTTCAGAATGTAAAAAAAAATCACAATATTCTCACTTGTAGTTCTTAGCCTGAAGTTAAACAGCTGCCACTTGTTCTGTTCCAAAGGCTGTTTGCATATTTACCATTGGGTACTTTCAGACATGACGCTAACCACACTTTAACCACCCTTGGTGGTTATTTATGCATGTTGCAGGGCTGTATTGGTGCCCTATGCAGCCCTGCAACATGCATAAATAACCACCAAGGGTGGTTAAAGGGTGGTTAGTGTCATGTCTGAAAGTACCCATTGTTATGCACGCCCGACTTGATGTCCTCCGGGTGGCGACCATGGGGAGGGCATTCTCCGTGATGGCCCCTAGGCTATGGAATTCCCTCCCGATGGAGGCCTGCCTAGTCCCTGACCTCCCTTCTTTCCAAAGACAGTGTAAGACCTGGCTGTTCCTCCAGGCCTTTGGTGAGGAAGGTGAGGGTGGGAAGAGGGGTGTTTATGTGGTTCCACCTTATGTTTATACTGTTTTATACTGTTTTATAAGATTTTATTTACTGTTGTGAGCTGCTCCAAGTTGCCTGTGGCAAGAGGTAGTGGGTTAAAAATACAACTAAATAAATAAAAATAATTGTAACAGCACAACCACCACAAAATAAAATACAACTCCCCCCCACCTTTAATTTGAGGTTTACGTCATCTGCCCTCTGTATATCACCAGGGGATAGCTTTATAAATTGGGAGGAAGTGCTTTCAACGGTCACTTTCCAACCCCCAATGCATAATTTATGGTGACAAATGGCATTTCCTATTTTTCTTTTTTTTAAAAAATGGTATCAGCAGCTTATCTGCAGTACCTGGCATTTCTTATACTGCTTAGGGAAAAACAGAATGTTCCCACTAATATCAAATGAAACATGGTTAATGGCTTGCTTTCGTTTCCCAAGAAGGATTAGGCATGAGAAGTGAAAATCAACATAAAAGATTCACCCGAGCAATTGGCTTGGTTAGGCATGTTTTTAAATTAGTTTTTTTATTATTATTATTATACACATCGTAGAAATCCAATTAGTCATATCTGAGACATACCAGAGCCACACTTGGCAAATGACTGCAATTTCTGTGCTTTATCAGCTTTGCACTCAAATACGGCGATTAGTTGTGAGGGGGGTACATACAGATACGTTTTAGTCTGGTTCCCTAGGGTTATGCAGTTACCTTGCTTGTATGTCCTTCTTAATAACTTTGATTCCATAAACCAGTTTAAATCAAATCTGATGGGGGGTGGGGGGAATAGAAGGTCCATTTGAATCCTGCCAGAATTTGGACAACTTATGTATCCTTAGGCTTTATGGATAAAGCAATCTCAACAGTCCCTCAAACACATGGATTGAAATTAGCCTTATCCTAAAGGTGGTAAACTGGTGGATGCATATCCACCACTCTTACGAGGACTAGAGACAGCCTAAACTTAGCATTCTGTTATTCAGTGATTTTGCCCAAACGTGCTTGCTGGAGGGCACAGAGGAGGACAGCCTTTTTATTTCCTTTTTTTTTTTTTTTTCTTTGTGATCATTCATCTACAACCAATTCTCGGAAGAATGTCCTGCTTCAGAAAACATTTGTGCAGTTTGCCACCTAAGCACCTTTTGGAACAGTATTTCCCACAGGATTTTAGCAGCCAGCGTTTCTTGGACTTTCCAACTCATAGGTTAATATTTTATACTACTTGAAGCTTTCACTAAGCATAAGAAGCAGATGGTCATTTAAGATCTGATATCTCACAACTGGGTGTTCACCTGCCCGTGTACTAGATTTTAGCCAGATATTCACCCTCACACTCATTCAGCCCCCAATCATTCCCCATAGTGTCATCCAAGGACATCGTGGGCCCACCATGTGCGCCAGTGTGTGCTAATGCACACCCACCCATCCGCCTCCTGTTTATTAGGTTTGCGCGAAGCCGTGCCTGCATCCAGGTCTGCCAGCACCATAGAGTTGCGCCTAGTGCAGTTTCTACAGCGTGACCAGCTGTGAAGCAGCTGCAAGAAGACAGGGCGGGGGCAAAAGGAAAAAGTCCTTCCTGCACCTCCGCTCTCTCCTCTCCCCGCTTGCACCCACTTCACAGCTGATCACTCTCTCACAGCCACCCAAGCATTCTCACTCTTCTTGCACCCGCTTCACAGCTGATCACTCTCTCACAGCCACCCAAGCATGCTCACTCCTCTTGCACCCGCTTCACAGCTGATCACTCTCTCACAGCCACCCAAGCATGCTCACTCCTCTTGCACCCGCTTCACAGCTAATCACTCTCTCACAGCTACCCAAGCATGCTCACTCCTCTTGCACCTGCTTCACAGCTGATCGCTGCTAGAGCGGAAATGAAAAATCTGGGTGAACGCTGTTTCTGACAGCTGTTTCTGACAGCTGTTTCGCCTTCATGCATGCAAGGAGGAAATCTACTAACATTTTCAACATTTGCCATGATTTTCCACTATTTTCTACCCCTTCGGCAATTTATGGTAATTTATGGTATTATCAGTATTCGGGGGTAATTTTTGGTATTATCACTAATACTGGAAATTACTGAAAATTGCCGGAAAATGATAGGAAATTACAGGCGCTGATACCAAAGGGACCAGAAGCGCAGAAGCAGAAAATACAGAGAAATAGCTGAAAGAGTTCCTGAAAGGTTGGTATTTCCCGATGGAACAAGAGCACCTGCTCTCGCTTCAGCCCTAATTGCTGCTTGCATGCTCAGACAGCTGTGAGCGAGCAGCTGCAAGAAGAGAGAGTAGAGAGGAGACCGTCTCCTCTTGCAGCCGCCTGAGCACGTGAGCCCTTTTGCAAGAGGAGAACATGATCGATTGGGGGGCGGGGGTGTCACGACCAGGGAAGAAGCCTTCTCTGGCTGCAACTCCCCCCACCCCATTTCCATCAGAGCCAGGGTTGGGGAGAGGAAAAGCACTGAGTGGTACTACATGTAGCAGCTACTACCAGCACACAAAATGTGGGCAAAGGGCTGCCCATTTATTAGCTCTACATGCTAAAACATGCAGGGGGGGACCGAACATGGACTCTGACTGGCTATTTGTTTTGTTTATAAACACCCTGACATATCTGACCTCAAACTAAGTCGGTTCCTCTAGGCTAACTTTGTTTTGCTGGCACTGGCACAGAAATGAATAGGGAAAGTGCCAGACCACTATGTAATTTTCAGTCTCTTGTGGGTGAATTTTTTGTGGATATGGCAGTTTTTGTGAAATTTTATGATTTATGCAGCATTGTTTACAAACCATAAGTCAGGCTAACAGAGAAGTGAAATAATTGGAAATTACTAGGACTGAAACTTGATTATTGCTTTCTCACATTTCTCAACAAGAATCAGATTTCTGGGTTCGTTCTTGCAAATGAGAACAAGCCAAGTATTGATTGGATTCTTCAGAGAAAAGGCAAAAAACTTGAGAACAGTCCTCCTCCCAAATAGCAAATAAAATAAATAAATAAATAAATAAAGACCCCTCTTACTCACCTGGCTGCCTCTCTGAGTCTTAGGGGACTGCTCCAGCCCCTGGGTCTCACCGCTGGATCTCTCCCCACTTGGCTTCTCTGCAGAAGAATGGGAGAAGCCTCCAAGGAGAATTTTAAAAAAACAAAACAAAAAAACCTAAACATGCTCACAATGGCTGCCGGGGACCATTCCAAGCATGTGAAGCCCATTTCCAAAATGGCGCTGATGCTGCCAGCACCATTTTGGAGAAGGAGGAAGGGAGAGGAGGTGAAGGCAGTGGAGAAGACTAACCTGGCCAGGTGGTTAATAATAACCTTTTGGATTGGTTATTATTCAAATATATCCACTATCAACAGTCATGAGTCACCTATGCCCCTTCATGTGTGATTTTCATTCTCTAATCTTGGAATAACTACAACAGTGGACTCTGGACTCCTCTTGTGGTTGGGCGGGCCATCAGCTCTACGGCTTCTTAGAGAATCTTGGACTTCAGATAACACTTCTGATTTCTCAAATGTAATAGGGTGGTGTCGCCGCCATGGTGGTTGCTCAGTTTTAGTAAAGTGAAGGAACTGCTCTTCTCTTTGCTCCCCACTGTGGGAGAAGTCAGAAGGGGAATATTTCCCCCCTAGCGCCATAGTGAATGAGAGAGAGAGAAAAAGAGAAAGTGGGTGCCTTGCGCATGTGTGGCAGTGTGTGTTAATTTGTGTGTGTGTGTGAGAGAGAGAGAGAAGGGGTCTGTGTGAGAGAATGTGTGTGTGTGAGAGAGAGAGAGAGAGAAAAACTTTGTGAGAGAAAGTGTGTGTGTGTGTGTGTGTGTGTGTGTGTGTGTGAGAGAGAGTGTGTGTGTGAGAGAGAGAGAGAGACCAACTGGGGGCATCTGAATGTGTGTGTGTGTGTGGGAGAGTGGATCTGAATGTGGAAGAGTGCGAGTAGAGATGAAATGGGTAGTGCATTTGCTACCCGTGGGTAATGTCCACATTGCCCAATGCCAAGTAGTCTATTGGATGCCCGTTTGGTAGCCAAGTACTGGCTTGGGCACCCGATTGCCTTAAAATACTGGGTATTACTGTTACCAAGTTACTGATTTACTGATCAGTAAATAGTAAAACACTACCAAAACTCAGAAAAATCAGTATGGAATGTCAGAAAAAAAGCCCTTTAATTAAGTACTCAATCAAAGTCTTCCTGAATAATTACTTTAAATTCCTATTGAAATATCCAGGAGCAAGTAGATCTGTGTCCTGCTTGAACCCTTGGTTAGTTCTAGTGAAACCCTGCATTGGAGAATATGGGTGTTTTCAGACGTTACGGGGCTGGTTGGCCCTGTACCGAAAACAACCAATTCATCCCCCACCGGGATGACCCCGTCACACCGTATCAGACGTGCCGGGGGATCCCGGCGGGGAATCTGGGAGGGGGCGGGGCCACGCGGCGCAACGTGCAGCCGCACGGCCCCACCCGCCGCCCGCCCTCTGGGGAGACGGGTGGGTGGCAGGGCCAATGTGGCCATAGCATCTGGCCGAATTTGCCACGGCCTGGGATCCCGCTGGTGATCTCGGGCATTGGTGCCTGACCAGACGTGATTTTTTTTTGGTCCCCGCCAGGGATCACTTTCACCACACTTCCCGGGAAAGTCCCCCAGGGAGCCCGGGAAGCATGGTTGAAATTGACCCCATGTGCCAATTGAGCGTGGCGAACATCTGGCGGCCGCCAAACAGACGTTCGAGACACAGTGACCATAGGTGGGTATTCACCGTGGTTCACTGTGATCTCGTAACATCTGAAATCACCCTATGTGGCTTAGGAAGCCAACCTCTGCATAGAGAACTGTGGTGAACATGATTAAAGTAATACATCACAAGGAATGTAATAGTTACAGTCTTGTTTATGTTTTTCATCTGTGACCTAGAAGAAGGAATATTCAGACAGCTCTAGAAATGAGTTAAGAATGCTACACATTTGTGAGAATCATCTCTAGGAAACAGAGGATGGTACACTGTGTTGCATGTAGATGAAATCAGCAGCCATCCTCTTACAAGACATTAGCAAAAATTACAATATAAATATTTAATACATTTTGAAATTAGATGTAATAAAACTGCATAAATATTGTCTTCATTTTCCTATTGCTTATGTTTGTTTCCTAGTTGTAAAGTTAACACAGTGCCCAAGCATACATTTCTACAGTCTCCTGATGTGTTACACTTAGGGCGCTTTTAGACGATCCCGCTGACAGGCGGGATCATTAAGTGCCGGCATATCCCCCCCCGCCTTTCTCTCTACGCCGGGTCTGATGCTCAGAAGAGCATCAGACCCGGCGTAGAGACTCAGTATGCATGCGCACCCTTCTGCGCATGCGCACTCGGCAAAATATCCGGGAAGTGTGCCGTGAAGCTGGCACAGCGGCGATCCGTGTCGGAGGGGGCAGGATCGCCTGCCCGGTCTGACGCCGGCTTAAATGTAAGTTTGCTATTTAAACGAGCGCAAAGAAACGCGGCTGATCAAAGGATCAGCCGCGTTTCTTGTCTCGTTTAAAAGCAGCCTAAGTCACTCGTTGGTAGCTAGCCATATCTCTTGACAATATGCTATGCCACTGTGTAACTTTTTGGAATTCATGATATGCTATGCCTCTGTATAACATTGGGTATTTTCAGACGTTACGCGGTCCCGATTCACCACAGTGGATCCCCGGCGGGGGTGAACCGAACAACCACCCCCCGTGGTCAAAAAAAGCCCTGAACTGATGTGATGGGACTGGGACCACGGCAGGGAATCGGGCCACCAGATCACAGCCCAGGGCAGCGCAACAGACGTTACGCCAATCCCGGGCCGTGGTCAAAGCACCCAGAAGGCTCGTCCCGGTTGCTGCTGTGTGCCCTTTAAATCTCCCTCCCCAGTCTGTGTTGTTGCTCGCTGCCTGGCAGCGACGCTGTGTGCTTTGTCCCCAGCTGAGAATCATTTCCTTTGCTTCCGGCCGGTGGTTGCTGGCCAGACGTTTCTTTTTGTTGGTTCCCGTCGGGAATCTCTTTGACCACGTTTTCGGAGATTGTCCCTTGGGGAGCCCCTGAAGCGTGGTTGAAATTGACCCCATGTGGGTATTGACCGTGGTGAATATCTGGCGGCCGCCGAACAGATGTTCAGGGCGCTTTGGCCCCGCCGCGGGATTGACCGTAGTTCACTGCGGTTGACTGTGATCTCGTAACATCTGAAAATACCCAGTGGGGAACACACTTTATATTGGAAGGAACCCTGGTTTGGAATTGAGAGAGCTTTCAGGAGATATGAAGATGATTTGACATGCTCCATGCATAATAAAAATCTGATTTCTTTCTTCGAAAACTTGCACGCTGCCATTCTCTCTACAACATCACCTTTCCCTCAGTTTGTTTAATATTTATAGTAACCATGCAATGAGGCTTTCCTCATCAGATGGCAAGACTTTTCAAGTTAGGCTGCATCTGAAAATAATTCAGTACAAACTCCAGACATGATGTGAAAATTTTTTTTTTAAGTTAGTCAAGTTTTCCGTAATTAACTCAATAACTCCACATATTTGGTGTGAATAAGTTAGTGGTCTAGGAGAAGTAACAGCAAGTCTCTGAGACTGGCAGGACACTCCTGGTTCAAACAGAGGTGATGTGGCCTGCTCCACCAACATTCATTTCACGTCTCCTTCAGTTGCAGTTTAAACCCTTTTCGAAGACTTGCTTTAATACCCAGAAAGGTACCTTCACCTGCTTAGACTAATGGACTAGGAACCCAAAGACAAGTTTCTAACAGACTTCAACCCTACAATGAACTTGGGACCAGTAGACCCCACATGCCTATTAGTTCATTTCCTACCTGATAATGGTGACTGGGACGAGCCTTCTGCCCTCTGCACTACAACTAAAGCTTGATTTTCATATTTCTCGATGAGAATCCGGGGTCTCAGCTCATTCTTGAAAATCAGAATGAGCTGAGAATTGCCCTGATTTTCACTGAGAAAAGCGAGAATCCCGCACTTGTTAAAAAATCCCACATTTTTTGGGCTGCCTCTCTCTGAGTCCAGAGCTGCTCCGGGACTGCTCTTCGCCCTTTCCACTTCCCTGCAAGGGGCAGGTGAGGAGGTGGCCTCAGTGAATAAAAAAATATTTAAAAATCCACTGTACATGTGCAAAATGGCCACCTGGGCTGTTCTTTGCATGTGCAGCCCTTTTCCAAAATGGCGCCAGCAGCATTGGCACCATTTTGGAAAAGGGTATCCAGTCTGCACAGGAGCAAAAGGGGTTGCACATGCACAGAAAAGCCCAGGTGGCCATTTTGAATGAGATACCTCACGAGAATCAAGAACAGTTCTCAGGTATTGGGGGTGGGGTGTGGCAGTTGGCCAGCCAGGGGTCATGGAACATTGCTCCCTCCCCCCCCTATGGGTGGGTGGGGCCTGGGGAGGGCTCCTTCCGGGCCACTCCCCATAACACCAGGGGCAGCCATGGGGAGCATTGCAGGCATCTGTCAGAGGATCCCAGAGGTGGCGCTGAGATCATCCCAGCAAGCAAGATCTTTCTCCACCCCCACCCCCATGACAAAGAACAGTGGCTGGTACTGGGGGCGGGTGTGGCAATTGGCCATCCGAGGACCATGGAACATCTCTCCTTCTCCCCACCCCCTTGCAGGGGTGGCGCCTGGGGAGGGCTCCTTCCGGGCCACTCCCCATATCACTGGGGGTGGCTCCTGCTGTGCTGTAGGCTTGTGTTGGGGGCACAGCTCGAAGGAGTATGATCAAAGGGATCTGTTCTTTGTTCATGCTTTTCGGTTGGGCCTGGAGGTTGGGATGGAGGGGTCACTGGTGGGGTTGCCCAATGTGAGGTTTTACTGGTGAAAGTTGTGAGGAGGCCTTCCTCTCCCCCTGGTGAGAGAGGGGTGGAGAGGGAGGACTACCCCTGGTGGCAGCAGCGGATGGAAGGAAGGATGGTTTGATACTGGTAGAGGGGGTATTGGGATGGGTTAGTAAGGCATATTGTTAGATGTTATTATTATTGAAATGTTAAATGGGAGGGTAGGGTTTTCTTGTGTATTATGATGTATTTAGTGTTGGGTTTCCCCTACGTGGGATAAAAACCCTAATATTGTATTTATTATTGATGTGAGCCACCTCGAGCCGACTTTGGTTGAGAGAGTGCGGGGTATAAATATAAGATGAAATGAAAATAAAAAATGAAATTTCTCAGTTCGCACATCTCAGTAGGGATGTGCGAACAGGTTGCGGTTCGGCCGTTCAGTTCGGGTCGGTTCATGCGTTTGGTTCGTACGTTCGGGTCATTTGCCAAGTTTGGCTTCAGGCATTTGGTTCAGTTGTGTTCGGTTTGGGCATTCGGAAAAAGTATTGCGAGAGTGTGTGATCGCACAGCAAACCAGAAATTCGAGTGCATGCAGAGCTGTGTGGCAAGAGAGTGTGTGTTTGCAGCTGGCTGTTCGGTTTTGTGCGTTTTGGCTGTTTGTGTTTGGCTTGGCTGTGTTGTTTTGGTTGGTGAGTGTTGGTGGGTGACTGTGTGTTATTGTCTGTGTGTGAGTGAGCTTTTTTGGGGGGAAAAAATGAAGAAGACTGTTGTCTTGCTTCCCCGGCTGGGGGCCGACTTGGTGCTCCTGGAGGAAGAAGAGGTCACTTCCCCTGGACCTTTGGTGGTGGTGGCCAGCTCCTCGGATGAGAAGCAAGTGGCAGGCACAGGAGGTGCTGCCAGGTTTGTAAACTTTTTTTTTACTTTGAGGACAAGAAAGGCACTATTAGTTAGAGCGAGCTCACTGGCGTGTGGGTGGGTGGGTGGTGGGCATCAGTCAGGCACAAACAGTGGGCATCAGCGGGTAGCAGCGGATGTCTGCCACAGAGAAAGAGTTTACTGTAGTGTGGGGGGCTCTTCCAGCAGTCAGGCATGAGCACGAGCAGCACCCCCACCCAAACATGTGCCAGGCTAGCAAGGGTCTCCACTCTCCAGTTGCCATCCCATTCCCTACGCACCCCCAAATAAGGGCAGGATTTGCATGTGCCAGCGACGGTCACATCTCCCATTGCCATCCCTAGCACCCCAAGGAGGGAGGACTAGATGCATCATCATAAATGCATGATATTACTTTGCTGTTCTTAATGTGTTCCCATTTCAGAGAGGAATCGGATGCTGACCCCAGCACTGGTGCCAGGCCAAGGAGGACCCCTAGGTGGAGGTTGCCAGTGACACCCACAGACATTCAACGGAGAAGGTCAGATGTCTGGAAGTTTTATGAGATGGGCGACGGAATTGCCATATGCAAGATAAGGCACGGGGCCTGGAACAACAGGAAATGGATTGCCCTATGACCTGTTAGGAACAGAAGTCCCCTGCAGAGAGAGATTAGCCACCCAGTCCACCCATTTGTGGAGACAGAATGCAGGAAGCGCTTGACAGACCATTGGTCTGACACAGTATGACACTTCTTATGTTCCTATCTTTTTATGCTCTTTAGTTCTGCGGCAAAAGAATCAGGAGGCAGAAAGTGGGGACCACATCGGGACTCATTGCCCATATTGAAAAGCTCCATGGCCTGATGGTGAGGCGGCAAGAGGACTCTGGCATGGCCATGGAGCCTCAGCATCAGAAGAAGGGGGGGAAGGCAACCCGGAAGTGCCAGCATGTAAGCCCTTCCCCCTCTTCCAGCCCTGATGTGGAGTCCCCCGGGCCCCGGGAGTCTGCTGCGGCCAAGGCCTTTCGGGCCTAACTTGAGAGGCCTGGCCACCAAATGATGAAGGGCGTACACTGCCTGGAGAACCTCCTGATGGAACAGTTCCAGGCGCTCGAGGTGGAGAAAAAGAAGGTGGAGGCGTACACCTAGTACGTCTCCGTCGAGATGGAACGCCTGGAACTGTACTACCAGGCAGTCTCCAGGTGGCATCGGGACGTGGAAGGGGCCATGGAGTTTGCCATCTCCCATGGCTACGAGATGGAAGAGGACCGGGTGGTTGCCCCTCAGTCGTGTGCTGTGCCCCAACGCCTTCTGCCTTTCCCCCAAGTCCCAGGGGACAGGCCCAGAGACTAATCGTTCTCCTTATAAGTTTCCTTTAAATTTTTGGTTTGGGTTTCATAATGGTTTTGTTTTTGTTGTTGTTGTTGTTTAAATAGTTTTAATAAAAGTTGTTATATTTGTTGTTACGAGGTTCACTTGACTTGTCCAATCTTTTATCCCTGTGTGCTGAAGTTCTTGCTGGCAGGTGGCAGAATCTCATGCAGCTTGTCGATCCCTACCAGCAGCACCTGGCTCCACATGTAGCATAGTTAAGGTATTAACCCAAAGATGTGCCAGGCAGCAGCAGGGTCTCAACTTGCAGAGAGCCCCCCAGGAGGGGCAGGGCTTGTGTCTGTGTGGGTGTGCCAGAGAGAAAGAGAGACAGGCTCCTTGGCAGCGAGCGGTGGATTGCTGGTTGCCAGGGTACAGAACCCTTTTCACAGACAGCATTTTTATGGGCCCAGTGGGTGGGGACCTTTGGCAGCAGCAGGTTGACAGGGTACAGAATTCTTTGCACAGACAGCATATAGGCCTGGGGGGTGGGGGCCTTTGGCAGCAGCAAACATAGGTTTCCGGGACAGGCAGACAGCGTGGCATGAGCGGCTTTCAGGCAGGATTTGAGCTTGGCAACCTGAGCAGGCAGGCAGGCAGTCACAGCAGCTTGGCATGAGAGGCAGGCAGGCAGGTGGGCTGAGGCAAGCTTTGAGCTGGTAATCTCAACCTGGGTGGGCAGGCAGGCAGTCACGGTAGCTTGGCATGAGAGGCAGGTGGTCTGAGGCAAGCTTTGATCTGGCAATATCAACCTGGGCGAGCAGGCAGGCAGCATGGCATGAGCAGCAATCAGACAGGCTTTGAGCTTGGTAGCCTGGGCGGGCAGACAGACTGCATGACATGATTGGGAGCAGCAGCAGCCATCGAGTTTCCCGGGTACAAACCCCTTGGCTGGCACACATAGCATATAGGTCTGGGGGCCATTGAAACTAGCAGCAGCAGACAGTGGGTTGCCAGGGTACAGAACCCTTGGCACAGACGGCATATAGGCCTGGCCTGGAGGCCATTGGCACCAGCAGACATTGGTTGCCAGGGTATAGAACCTTTGGCACAGACAGCATATAGGCCTGGCCTGCGGGACATTGGCACCAGCGGACAGTGGGTTGCCAGGGTACAGAACCCATGGCACAGATGGCATATAGGCCTAGCCTGGGGGCCATTGGTACTAGCAGCAGCAGACACTGGTTGCCGGGGCAGGCAGTCAGGCGGCGTGGCATGAGCGGCAGTCAGGCAGACTGAGGCAGGGTTCGAGCTTTGCAACCTGGGCAGGCAGGCAGGCAGCATGGCATGAGAGGCAGTAGGGTAGGCAGGCTTTGAACTAGGGAACATGGGTGGGCAGACAGGCACCTTGGCATGGGAAGCAGGAAGGCAGACTGAGGCATGCTTTGAGCTTGGTGGCAAGCTAGGCAGGCAGAAAGGCAGCATGGCATGGGAGGCAGTGGGGCAGCCAGGCTGGGACATTGGCAGCAAGGCACTCATATAGACTAGCAAAGACTGTGCAGTGCAAGAGAGCGAGAGCCAGTCAGTGTCACATAGGCGAGCCAAGATCGTGTAGCCATAGGCCGGCTCGCAGGCTTACAGTTTGTTTCCCAATGCCACCCTGCATCATGAGCTCAGTTGGATAAGGGGCCGAGGCCATCTAGTATGAGGGAAATGGAGAAGGAGAGGGAGAGAGAGAGGGTGCCAGGCATTGGGAGGGAGGGACAGCACCTCAGCAGCATAGGAGCAGTAGCCCTAGCCCGGATTGAGGAAGAGGAGGAGGAGCCCCATCCTGACTGCCCCTGGCATGGGATGGCGTGTGACACTGCACCATCACTCCTTCTCCAGGGGCAGCTCCGGGAATCCCAGCAGTGGAAGGTTCACCTTCAGGAAGAGCAACTGCTCCACCAACTTGGCCCCCAGTCTCAGGCGGTGCATGGAGCAAATGTCCCCCGCCACAGAGAACACCCACTCGCTGGGGACACTGGTTGGTGGGCAGGACAGGATATCCTTGGTCACTTTCGACAGGGCCGGCCACACGTTGGCCTTGCCGGCCCAGTAGGCCAAGGGATCGCTGCTGGGATCAATGCATGGCTTCTCCTCCAGGTAGGTCTCCACTGCTGCTGAGGCGCCATCATACTCCCTCTGATAGCTCTGGGTGGACACCACCTGCCCCACTGCCCTCAGCCACGCTGCTTGCCCTTTTGTGCTGGTCGCCATGCTCTCCAGAGTGACCTGCACAGAGGAGGAGCTGCTGGCAGTAGGGGTCCTGCTGGTGCTGCTGCTCATCCTGCTGCTGGTGCTGCTGCTACCTCTAGGGCTGGGGGCAGGGATAGACCCAGATGGCTGGAAGGGGATGCTGCTCCCACCATCCCCAGGGGCATACTGCTGCATGTCCCGTTCTGCCTGTCGGACCTTCTGCACCAGCACACCCTTCCAGAGGCCATAGACCGCTGTCTCACTTGCCATGCTGCCCTTGATCCTGGGGTCCAGCATGGTTGCCAGGACATATTCCTCCCAGCGCAGGTGCTTATCAAAGCGCGCCCTCAGCCCCGTCTTCAGCTTACGTGCCAGGTCAAGCGCCTTCAGCTGACTACCCCTCCCTGTCACGTTTGACCTTCCAGTGACCCTTTTTTTGCCACCCAAACGTGATCCAAACTGACCGAACTGTTCGGTCATTTCGACGTTCGGAATTGAGTTCAGTTCAGTCAGTTCGTGTTTGGGTTCGGTTGTGCGAACAGACCAAGGTCGGGCTGAACTCCGAACTTCCGAACTGCGTTCGCCCATCCCTAAAAATCTGGAAGATTGGACTATAAATATCCTGCACAAATATTATAGCCTGTTCCTTGGGACTCAGTTACATGCCTTTTTTAATGTTCCTATTGTATCTGTATTTATTTCAGTATTGCCCTCAATATTTTGAATGATTAGAGTGAGTTAAAATACAGCATTACTTCATTATTATTAACCTCCATGGAACCAGAGAGAAGGTTCATTATATCAGTGTGTTCACTGTAGGAGAACTTAGTGATGTGCAGTTGGTAGAAATAGCACTTGAAAATGCGATTATAATAAACGGGTTCATTCCAAGAAGGGTTTCTTATAATGAGATCTAACTGTATCTTTAATAGACCATACAATTTTGTAAACTCTTCTAACATCGGGTAAAACCAGAAGTGACTGTGACCCGCTATGACCCGCCTGGGCCAGGGACTCATCTGAATGTCTGTTTTCCCACTGCTAACGTCATGGCGGAGAGCAGGACATTCGGAGTGGACCGGGGCCATCTGTTCTGTTCCCCCATCCTACCCATGGCGTGGGGGCAGTAGGATAGATCTCTGGCCACCAAATGTCGCACGCACATCTGTTGTGTGCCACCCGCTGCCCTGGGGAGTGGCAGTCATGCTTTCCGGCCCTGGGATGGGGAGCTGCCTCACCGGTGGCATGTTTGTTTTTACCCATAGTTGTTAACTACCTTTTATACATGAATGGGCTCTCCTTTGCTGGAGGTTTTCAAACAGAGGCTGGATGGCCATTGTCAAGGATTCTGTAGCTGTGGATTTCCTGTATTGAGCAGGGGTTAGATTAGATGACCTCTGATGTACCTTCCAACTCTAAGATTCTATGATTCTATTAATTTGTGACATTTTTAGCCTTACTGCAACAGACTGATCTAACATAAATTCCTTGCCTCTAACACCCATGCTTTTTTAAAACAAACGCACTCTACCGTTCTGAAATTGTTCTTACCTGACTTGTCAGAATGACATCGTGGTCATAATCAGTCCAGTTTCTGCAGCTAGATGACTACTGTTGTGATGTTATAATAGGGTATTCCATTCCTGGTTGTCTAAAAGTTTATAATGTTCTATGGTCAGACTGGCAGCAGAGTTTAAAGTGAGTGGTCAAGCTGCTCCATTAAACCGATCCAGAGTTTAAAGTGAGAGGAGTTTAAAGTCAGCTCCGTCAAGCCAGTCTGGAGTTTAAAGTGAGAGGGACAGTCAAGCCACCATTGTAGAACATTCTACCAACACAGATGATAAAACTGACTGTTGTATAATGTTCTTTATTTATAATGTTTTTATAACATCTGGAAAAATGTGTTTTATAAAAACTTTCTAAAACCTGGAAGCAAACCAGAAGTGTTGAAATTTTAAACATTTTTACTGTATAGACAATTTATAATGACATAAAAGCTACTAGAACTTTAGAATAAAAACAGCCCCAGACATGCATAAATTTCAGAGTTCACAGGAACATCCTTATTATGCTGCAGTGGGAGATCATTGTACTCAGTGTTTGGAAAAGGGTAGAAATTAATACATATCTCTCTTAACTATTTCCTTAAACCAAAGGCTTTTTTTTTTCTTTTATAAAATGAGGATAGTACAGGAGGCAGCATTTGCAGCGGAAGTGTTGGTATCTGTTCTGGTTTATGAGATTATGCAGCAGTAAGTGCTAATTAAATCCTTATTTATATTGAGAAAGAAATATACAGCTTTAAGTGCCTTCTCCTGTAATGTCACAAAATTGACTATAAACACTGCTAATCTAGTGTGCCCAGCAGTTATAGACAGTGATACTTAAAGAGATAAGCTATCAAATACGTTTTGGGGAATTCAAATAGTGTGTCAGGAGGAGTATCTACACCAGTAAAAAAGATGTGATTTTAGCTAGCTAATCAAGTTTGAACCCTTACCCTGTTGTGTTTAGCTGCAAGGACCACAGTCCAAAAAAACCCCAACTTACTCTGGAGTAGTAAGTGGTTTGTGGACTGTGACCGATGGTTTTAAATCAAGGGGCCCTTTTGCGCTAGAATTTCATCTCTTGCTAAGTGAGATGAAATAAAAGATATACCCCTTAAGTGATTTTTCCTAGCTTGATGAATAATACACATGTAGCACAATCTGACTAGGAGGGCTAGAGCTGAAATGAATATCCAAGGTGAATATCAGATTTGACAGTGGGTAAAAACATACATGACACTGGCCAATTTAGGCCTGGTTTGGCCCAGCTAGGCCAGCTTCACGGTGGGCCATCTGTTTATGGCCCTCCAGATGTGAGCTTGGTTCCTACCCCACCCAGGTAGGAGCCAGGCAGGAAATGAAGGTCTGGTACAAGCCAGGCCCAAAAGTCCGCACACAGCTGCCACCTGCCCAGGACAGAGTAGGCAAGCCAAGTGGTAATGTGTGTTCCTGACTCATCCCAGCTTGGTGGGTTGCCATGGCAGCAAGCCATGGCTGCCTGTAATAGGAAGCCATGGCTGTCCGTCATGGCAGGGGGGCAGGGCAACATTGGGAATGTGGCCAAGTGGTCACACATTGCTCCCCAACCCCTGCCCTTCCTCCCCAGCTTGGGGAGACTGCAGGAACATTTGTTCCCACGACTTGAGCATTCCCGGCCAGGAGAAGCCCTCCCTTCTCCAGGTGGGGCAGACATCCTAATGACGTCTGGTGTTTTGCTTGCTTCAAATCAGGTCTGATAAAGAAAATAAAAACCACTATCCAACCCTGCTTCATTCTGATCATCATTTTTGGTTTCCAGGGTGTTTTTTCCTGGTTTTCCTGTTTATTTGTTGTTTTTAGTCATTTCAATTTGAGTATTTTGTCAAGTAACTGAACATCTGAACTGAATGAATGGGCAGGGGAGAAACCAGAGTATCCAAAACACAGTGGGGCCTATCCCATGCCCCGCGGATCACCCGTGTGCACACACCTACATGTGGTTTTCACGTGGCGCAATGTGACCGCATTGGAGGTCTGCATGATTTGTACGTGACTGTTCACACAATCTGCGGGGCATGAGATTGGCCCCACCATCTGAAAATATGGATAAATGAATATCATTTTGGGGGTAGATGTTTGTTTGCGTAACTGTCCAATGCTGCAAATAATATTCTTTACTACAAAGAAACACCTGTTCCTTTCAGCTTTTTGTAGGATTGAACTGTACTAACCGAGAGACTGAATTTCCAGAAACTAACCAGGATTAGTGTGATTTAATATATCTATCATTCTTATCTGAACCAGAACCACTGAACAAATTAAAAACTCAGTGCTATTTACTGTTTATGGATTGTAGTTCTTCGGTTTGTCTTTGTGGTCAGCTGGCTTCGTGGAGGTTTGGCTTCTGCCACAAAGTGAAGCTGCATAAATAAATAGGGTTGTTGTTTTTTTTTAAAAAAAACCTAGGCAGGCAGGTAACAGATCTTGTAAGCACATAGATTCAAAAAGACATATATATATATATATATATAAAAGTTGCACCTAATCTAAAAATAAATATTTAAAAGGAGCAGACAGTTAGCCAACAGAGATTACAGTGCTTGGAAATGCAATTCCTTGCAAAGTCATGACTATAGTAATACCTAGGGCCTTGTCAAACGGACCAGGGGCCCCACTGGTGGGTGGGGGGAGGGGATGCGGCACAGTGGGTGAAGATGGTTGTGGGGCCGTTCCCAATGGCGCACGCCCATTTCCACCCATCTCTACCCATCTCCACGGAGGCACCTCCATTTCCCCCAATGCCTCCATACGTGGGTGATCGGTGGAGTGCAGGTACATGCACACGCCTCCATTAATCTGCCGTGGCATTCCCATGGATGCCCTCCATACATCTCCACGCAGCAAAACTGCATGGAGATTGGTGGCGGCGTCTCGTGTGAAAAGGCCCTTAAAATCATTTCAGGGAAATGTCAGATTCAATGGCTACTTTTTCTTCTCTCCTAATAGCCAGTGAATTTTCTTTTTGATTTTCCACTTTTATTAAGCATTATTATTTATGAAACACCTTTTACCCATGGTATTTTATTGAGTTTTAGTGGCATACTAGGGAAACCAGGAACTTTACAGCACTGGTTCTTGAACTGTGCTCCACAGACCACTGGTGGTCCATGAAGCCAGGAAAAGTGGTCCACTGCTAGTCTGCAGAACTGACCACAGCTACGGCAAAGAAGACTTTGGTTGCAGATAGAGCCACGATTAAGCTATAGGGGTGAAACTCACTTCTCGGATTCTCACTTTTCTCAACAAGGATTGGGCTTCTTGGTTCATTCTTGCAAACAAGAATGAGCTGAGAAATGCCCTGATTCTTGCACAGAAAAATGAGAAACTCACCCTCCCCTGCAGTTTACAAAACAAAACAAAACTTTTACTCATCTGGCTGCTTCTCTCCAAGTTTGGGGCTGCTTCAGAATTCCTCTCTGCTTCTCTGTGGAGGCAGGTGAGGAGGCAGTTCACTGAGGTCTCACAGCGAACAAAAAAACGACAATGAAAAATAAACGTACTGTGCATGTGCAAAGCGGGCACCAAATGTAAAATGGGCACTGTTCTGCAAATGCACAGCTTTTTTTTTCAAAATGTTGCTGGCAGTATCGGCATCCTTTGAGAAAAGGGCCAATGCACGCGAAGAACTGCCAAGGTGGCTATTTGTACCTGCACAAAGCGGTTTTTTCCCCCTCAAGATTCTCATGAGATCTCAAAACATTACTGAGATCTTGACAAGTTTCTCAATTCTCGTGAGAATCAGAACAATTCTCATTTCAGCCTTATGAAGTGACTGGATTGTCGACAGCCTCAGTTATAGACAAGGCCTTGCAGTATTGAACCCTGAAGTGGCAGGCATGGTGAGGGATGTAAAGCAGCCTGGTTTGGAGCCAGGGAATCAGAGACTGGAGGTCAATTAGGGATGGCGAACGCAGTTCGGAAGTTCAGAGTTCGGACCGAACTGAACTTGCGAACTGAACTCAAATTCGAACTTTCGGTTCGGATACGTTTGGTGAGTTCGGAATTGAATTTCCATTGGTTTCAATGGAAAACACATTATTGACTGTAATGTTTTTGTTTTTTCTTCTATGTGGCTGGAAACTGGGGTGCCTATACCTCCAATAGAAAGCAGTATGTGTACCAAATTTCAAAATGATTGGATAAAGGAATCCAATTTTAGAAGCAGTTGAATTATTGTATTTTGCAATATTCTACATATACATTCTTAGATGTAACTTCTTTGCCTCACATCTAATGTAGGTGAAACCTGTCCAGTTTATACCCCTTCCCATAATTACTATCTTTGCCAATTTTCAGAAGGATTGGAAAAAGGGTCTTGGTGGTATAAGCAATTAACATATAAATGTATGTCTGACTATAACCTCTTTGTAGTCGAACCAGTGTACATGAAATTTTGCAGGGCTATATATTATACTTTCATGATCATCTCTGCCAAATATCATAAAGATTTTATAAAGGTTCCCAATTTTATATGCCTGTACAACATATGTAGAGAAGGGGCCTATGTCTGGGTACAACATATGTAGAGAAGGGACCGATGTCTGGGATTCTCTTATGTCATTGTGGTATAAGATTGGTTTGTGATGCGAATTGGCCAACAGAAATGTCAACCAAATATCCTCATTCTGTGCTGGGACCATCCCAACATATCTCCCCCACTTGTTTCTGGGAAGTCAGAAGCATCTGTTTAGGAAAGAGTCAATAGAGATTCTCTTATGTCCTCTGTCTCAGTGCTGCAGGATGTGATTGTGATGATAATTGGCCAGCCTGGATGTGTTTAAACTATGTCTCCTGACTGCTGGGATGCTATCTCAGAAGTCCCAGTTATGTTGCTTATGCCCGCCTCAGGGCCGCCCCCTATGCCCACCTCGAAGCCACTACCAATTGGTCCTGTAAAGCTAGAAGCTTGCAGTAATGTGTTTGGCCATTGAATGTGTCTGTCAGTCTTTGGGGTTGCTCCACATCCTTCCTCCTACAGTCTCTCTCCCCCTGCCATGCAGGGTGCCTGCCTCTGACTGGCACTGAATATGCTGATATTCATCTGAATAATGATCTTCACAGGGACAACATCAATTGCTTATATAATTGGGTCCCTTTATCAAAATCTCCTGTACATTTGCTGAAATGGCAGGAAAGGTATTTGATACATTCTTGCCAAATATCCTGTAAACAGAATGGAATAGCAAAATGTTACAGCTGGAAATGTATTTTCAGGTTAATGTCTTATGCCCTTGGGACCCTTTATCCACTCTTTCTGAAAATTGGCAGAAGTATTAAGTATATGAAGGGACGTACTATGCACAAGTTTCATGAACATTGGATGCAAGATAAAGAAGTTGTAGCCATGAATGTGTATGGAGCTTTTCTTAAAATCACAACATTCAATTGCTTCTCAAATTGGTTCCCTTTAACCAGTCGTTTCAAATTTTGGTACACTTAGTGCCCTCCATCGGGGGTAAATTCTCCCCAAACTCCATCAAAATCTAATAAGAAACAAAAATGTTATAGGTGGAAATATGTTTTTCAGTTTTTTCCCTTTGTTTCAAAAACCAAATGTTATTTTCAGTTTCTGATTGCACCAAACTAAAGAGCGAACTGATCCTGACCGAACTGATACCAAATCCAAACTCAAAATTTGACCCAAACCACCAAATGGCCGAACATCCAAACCTGGTTCTGTTTGCACATCCCTAAGGTCAATGCAGAGTCAGATTCATCATCTAGAAGCTGGTGTCAGTAGTCAAAGCCAGGAGACCAGTCTGATGGAAAAAGGGGACAGAGGCGAGGGCTGGGAGTGGGCTAGCACAGGAACAGTTCAGCAGGTGGAGGCAAGTTTGTCAAGAGCAAGGCGGGAGCTGGAGTGCAGACTTAGAAGAAGGACAAAGCAGTGGGTTAGGAGCAAGGTGTGGGGGTAGGGGGGAGTGTAAGCTAGAATCAGAGCTTGAGTTCCATGCTGCTTGCTGGGCCCAGAGTATTGAGCAGCTCTGAAAGAGAGAGCTCTGTGGTTGCCTAATGTAACCAGCAGGAAACCCCAGCAGTCAGCTAGAATATTTCCAGATTCCTCTAGCTGGGGTGATTCAGCAGGCTGATTGCTGGTTAATAGCAGCAGCTAAAAGGAAGAAAACAGGAAAGAGCATAAGCATTGCCAAATTAGAAGTGAAAAGTGAATAAAGCAGGCCAAGAGGGAATTTGAAGAGTAACTTGCTTAAACGTGCAATAACATAATAAAAACGTTGTCAGGTTAGTACATCCAAAACAAGAAGCCTGCTAAAGAATCAGTTGGGACATTACATGACCAGAGGCGCTCAGGGAGAATAAGGACATGGCAGAGAAGCTATTTTAATTCTTTGCTTTGGTCTTCACTGCAGAGGATGTTGGGGAGATACTCACACCGGAACTATTCTTTGCACGTGATGAATCAGTAGAACTGTCACAAATCAATGTGAATTTGGAGGTTCTAGTGCAAAGTGACAAACTAAATAGTAACAAATCACTGGGACCAGATGGTATTCACTCCAGAGTTATGAAGGAACTCAAATATGAAATTGCAGACCTAGTATTGGTAATTATTTGTAACCTATTGCTAAATTCTATCACTGTACCTGAGAACTGGAGGGTAGTGAATGTAATGCCAATATTTAAAAAAAGATCCAGAGGCAATCCCGGAAACTACAGACTAGTGAGCCTGACATTGGTGCCTGATGAATTGGTGTAAACAGTTGTTAAGAACAGAATTATTGGGCATATTGATAAACATGACATAATGGAGAAGAGTCAGCAAGCAATTGCTGTTTTTACATGGACACCCCCACGCATCTGTGTAAAAGCTCCGGTGGTGGGTGGGGGATGTGTGTCCACCCGTGTAAGCAGCATGGGCAGTGGGTGTTTGTTCATGTGCACTCCCGTGCAACACCCATCTACACTCATCACCTACCCATCTCTACCCACGGAGCCATCCAGAAAACCAGAGGATGTTCCATGGGTGGAGGTGGATGGAAATGGGGGGGTGTCCATGGGAAAGGAAACACAACCACCTCCACCCACCATGTGAGCATACCAATGCACCCACCCACCCCTGTCTGTGTAAAAACGGCCAATGTTAGCAATTATTTGGAAAGGGATAGAGAATAAAATAGAAAATATCATAATGCTGCTATATAAAACTATGGTGTGACTGCACATTGAATATTTTGTGCAGTTCTGGTCATCCCATCTCAAAAAAGATATAGTAGAACTGAATAAGGTACAGAGAAGGACAACAAAAATTACAAATGGTATGGAACGGCTTCCGTGCAAGAAGAGCCTTGAAAGGTTAGAGCTGTTCAGCTTGGAGAAAGGCAACTGAGAGGGGAATAAAATAGAAGTGTTTATAAAATTACGAGTTCAGGATTAAATAGGGAGTAGTTGTTTACCCTCTCAAATACTCTTAAGACTAGAGAACACACCATGAAACTAACTGGCAGCAGATTTAAAACAAATAAAATAAAGTATTTTGGGGGCTCAGTGCACAATTAGCGTGTAGAATTTGTTGCCAGAAGATGTCATCAAGGCCAGTAATACAGTACAGTATTGCAATAACGAAAACAACAACTGAGAGCAATAATGATAACAAAAATGACAACATAGAATAATGATACCGATACCGAAAATGAAAACGACAATGTCGTTATCATTATCGTTATTATTAGGGCTGTGGAAATTGGGTTTTGGAGAGAAAATGTGGAGAGGGGAGGAGGGAGCAGACAACTTGGAGCCCTAAACAGGGTTGAACTCTTGAACTGTGCCTGTGTTGGGAGGGGCGAGCATCTCAGCAGTATCTGATGCATGCATCGCTGACAACGAGCAGCACAAGCAGGTCCCAGCAGTCTCATGGCACTCTGTGATTGCTCAGTGCTTGCTGCTTCCCACAATCAATCAGGAGGGCTCTGGGGGAGGTCCCTGAAGCCCATTATAATGGGAGGGCCAGGCCTTTTCTCTCAGTTGTGTGAGAGCTCTGCTTGTTAGGTTGCGTTTATAGAACTGTGGTGCTTGCACACAAAAAATTCTCCCTAGCTGTCACTAGAGGGGGTCTCTTGGCTACTCCTCCCTGTCGCTCTGCTCGCGGTCACCCCACTCAGGGTTAGGAACACTCGTGGTATAATGCCCGTCAGGTTAGAATGGTGGCCGTTACCTCCGATTAGGGAGAACAGGCCTCTATCATCATAGGGCGCCACTGAGTGGGGTTTCCAGAGCCAGCCCCCACACACACACGAATACAACTGCTTCAGGCACAGGGTTTTAGGAAGTCAGGGAAGGTACACCCCAGTGGGGGTAGGTGCCGGGGGCCCCACAGGAGGGGGGTAACGGGGCACGCACACACAAGGTCGGGTCCAAAGGTCAGAAGCCTCAAAGGGGGAAGGAACGGGGTAGCAGCCACTCACACTCCACACACTCAGCCTTCACGTACACCACACTTACTTCAGGGAGGTCAGGGAAGGGTCACTCAGACGTCGGGGCTCCACACTCACTCCACACTCGTTAGGGTTCTCTCAAGTCACTCAGGCACACGCTAAGCACTCGGCCGGTTTCCCAAATCACCAGCGCCGCCGTTCAGGCGGCGCTGGGCTTTATCCTCAAGGCCCCGCCCCCGTGCGTGCTCGCAATCGCTCCGAGCGTCGCACCAGGGGCGGCGGCACTCCCACGTCACGTTCTATGCGAGGGGGCGTGGTTTCCCGTCCTGAGACGTCCGCACGCTCTACGGGCGTCGGCAGGGGCGGGGCTTGGTGTAGCGGTAACGGCGGGGGTTGCATTGGGGAGCCCGGCGATGGAGCCTGCGCTGTGGTCCCCCTCCTGGGGCTGCGCCGCCGCGCCCCTCTCCCTTGCCTACCTCCCCCCTGCCTCTGAGTCCTTACACTAGCCCTCATTGTATTACCAATACCTTTCCATCCTCATACCCTACATTTTACCTTCTCCCATTCCCTGCCCTTCTCCCCCCTGTACATATTATATATATTATATATATATATAAAATTATTATTATTATTATTTTATTTATTTTGTACAGCTCACAGTGAGTATGTGCTAGTCTTTAGCAAGTGTGTGGCCATCACAAGAAATTTGGAGGACTAAATTGTTAGTTGGTACAAAAAGTTTGTGAGCCACTGTTTTATAGCAGGTTAACTTCAAACTGTAGCTAGGAGCAAATTATATAGAATGGAGACAAAGATCATTCAAGAAAAGTATTGAGCGATAACAAAGTTCAGCCTGTTAATGCCTCCTCTTGTGAATTATATACACATAATAGTAGGATACTTATGTTTATGGAGCCATTGGTACTCAGGTATTTTGCCTTTGGATATGCATCCAGACTGACCTATTCTGTTATCTTGTTTGTAAACAATTCACGAAGTTCCATTAGCGTCAATAATGTTTGAAGGTGTGGAGGTGAAAGGTGCAGCAATGGACATTTGCACTATAAAGATATTCAAATTAATGATGTGCAGATTAATTTTTAATACTGGTATAAGTATACATGTTAATTATATTGAATAAAAAGTAGTTTGTGTAAAAAAAAAAATGCTCAGAAATTGGGAGCAAAAGACTGGACAAACTTCATTCCAAAAATTGAAAGCTTCACAAAGGTACCAGCAAGAGGAGCCGAGGTGATAAAGGAAACTGCTATGTAATCCTAATTGCAGCACCTGGTACCATCAGCATTTCACTCTCCACGAGTATTTGTGCCAAACATTTGTCATTTGATTTTTTTTTTCTACTTACACAGAGGAAGCATAGTCTGGAAAACATGGCATGAAAAGGGAACATCAGGAAAAGTCCTCTGTTTTGCTTAAGTAAATGTGTTCTATTTTGATTCTAATAGACATTAAACAAAATGGTTTCTGTTTCATTAGAATGACATGGGAGGTCAGCGTAGCCTGATAAATAAATGGACAACATTTCTGAAAGCCAGACTGGTTTGCTCAATACCTGGCCCAGAGGGAGCAGACACCCATTTTGATGAGTTACGTAAGTGAATTAAGCTTAGCACTTTAGTTTGGTAATCAATTTCCACCCCATGGGAATATAAAAAAAGCCATACTGGCTCATGGGCCAGTCTCTGAGAATAAGGGCATTTTTAGACGGGTGGGCAAATCCAGCGGATTGAAAAATCCGCTTTTTAAAAAGTCGCGCAGGGGCGTTTATATGCACTGGAAGTCACCGGCCGCCATTGAAAACAGCAGTGCCTGGCAGCTTACCCATTCTTTTTAAAACCAGATTTGTCAAACCTCCAGAGACAGAGTTGGTCCCAAGTGACAAAGTGGTTGAAATTAAAATTGAATTTTAAAATGATGTTTTAAATAGCAATAACCATTTGGTTAAGCTTAATAAAGATTTGATTTGGTTTGAAGTGGTTAAAATGATATCTTTTATTGGACCAACTGTTGTTGGTGGAAATAAACTGAGCAAATTTACTCAGTTTATATATTTTTACTGACTACGCTACATGCTTGAGGAAGGGCCCTGTGTGGCCCGAAAGTTTGCTTATTTCCACCAACAACAGTTGGTCCAATAAAAGATATTCAAACCACTTTGTCTCAATAAGTTGTACCACATGCTTCAAAGCAGAAATAATATTTCCTCCTTCCCTCTGACCTCCATAAAAAATGTAGAACGTGCCCTTCTCCCCCCTTGCGGGTTTCTTCCTAACCCCTAAAATTTTAAGACTGACTTTATCTTCTTCACATGATATTCCCTCCCCAAAATCTGGCAGCATTAACTGTTAATGATGTGGAATTCTTGCCATCTATTTAAATCTCCAGTCCTCCTTTGAACATGATAACTATAACTGTGATTTCATACCACTCTTACACTTTTGGAAACTTCATGGACTTCAATGGAACAGAAGTTTTGGCAGGGAAAGCCAAAGGGCCAGTTGCCCCTGGAATCTCAAATCAAGAGGACCAAGTCATGATAACCAGATTCCTCACCTGCTTCCTTCAAGATTAGGAGCAGGAATCTGAATCTAGTCCCCTACTCACCCACTTCTGCCAACTTGAACAGGTCCTAGGTAGTGGGTGATTAGGGGACTTCACTCCCTCATCATCATCTTGAAGGAAGCAGTTAAGACATCTGGTTATCATGACTTGGCCTTCTTCGTATAAGATTGCACTGCAGGGGCAACCTGGTCATTGTAAGGGGTAAAAGGTATCTTAGACATGGGTGGATGTGGGGATTGGGGTTCAGGATCAAGACTAGGGCCTGGAAGAGAGTCAGAATCAGACATGGGACATGGAACATGGAAGGAACAGCCACATGATACATCTACTGCAGTTTGGGCAGCCTTGCCGCTCTTTGGTCACCATTGCCACACAATGCAGTGCATCGTGTGCCTGGTGATTTCCAGATGTTCTCCCCACCATGAGGCGGGGTGGGCAGCTGGCTGGTATGCCCTGCATCCTCGGAAAAAGTGGGGTAAGGTAGGGATGGGCGAACAGAACGCGGTTCGGATGTTGGTTCGTTCCGTTCAAAACCCGAGTTCAGGTTCGATGGTTCAGTTCAGCCGAGTTCGGTTTGGCTGAACTTGGCTGAACATTCAAAAACAGCAAAATTGAAACCTAATTTTCGGCCCTGGAAAGACGGTTTTTCTGCCTCCGAACTCGTCCAAACACGACCGAACTGATCGGTTGTTCGAGAATTCGGTCCGAACTCCAAACATCAGAACTGCATTTGCCTATCCCTAGGGTAAGGCTGCCCAATGTGGAGTAGTGCGCCACTGCTTGTGGAACTGGTTTCTGTCTACCCCACCTTGCAGTGAGCTCTGCTGTGGGGTTTTGAGCAGCGAATGCTATCTTCAGTCCTGCACAGTCAAGTTATGGCTGGGGGTGTGATCGTCGGTGAGTGTGACAGAGCCAAGCACCCACTCATGTGGCTGGAAGTTTGGCCCATCCCAGGGCGTGGTGGTAGGTCTAACAGTGACCTGCCTGCCCAGTTTCCCCATGGGGGCGCGGGGTTGTCTGTGTACCCTGCTCCCCATGTTGCCCCCAAAGTGTGGTGACAGTAATTGCCTGTAGGGGCCCCCATAGCTCATGTGGCTGCACCCAGAATCTAGAGAACCAGGCAGGAAAGGGATCCAGGGGAACAGAAAGCAAGGCTGAGGGAGGAATTGCAATTCAAGGCAGGAGGAAGAGCAAGGTGTCAAGAGCTAAAGCTAGGACAAAAAAACAACAAGAAGAAGGACAGAGGCAAGACAAGAAGGAGTGTTGTGGCAGAGGAAGGGAACAAGAACTAAGGCAATAGGAACAAGAGGAGTGTGTGAGAGGGAAAGGGAGGAACAGGGTCTAGAACAAGGACTGAGAGCAAGGCAAGAAAAGGAGGGAAGCAGCAAGACAATACGGAGTATGTTGTTCCACCCAGCTTCTTGGTGCTACTGCAACCAGAAGCTGGGACTGGTGGGGCAAGGACTAGGAAAGACAGGAGATGGGTCAGGACAGACTAGGAATGGCTTTTGGCGGGGTGGGGGTGTTGAGTGGCTGGGCCTGCAGTAGCCTAAGGCAATGGTGTAGGTACAGGCAAGCCACGTCTCCAGGAACCCTGTGTGTGGAGATTCAAGGCTGGAGTCTATCAGTCATCCTGTTCCACTCTGGCTATTCTGCTTTGAGGGGAACAAGCTACTGGAGCCGAGAGACACTTCCTGCAGCTAGGAGGACTACCCAGGAAAGTGCAGGACAGGAACAGGAAGGATGGTGACTTTCAAGGATTTTTAAACAGCCCTGTAATGAAATTCGCCTGAGTTGTTCTTTTGTGAGTGAGATCAGAGCCAGCTTTGGTTGTTGTTATTGAATGTCTCCTTTTTTGAGAGACATTCAAGTAAGTTTAGCTGGGGTCTGGAGAAATGGGTGGCATTTGGAGCTCCAGCTTAATTCACAGAAGGAGAATCGAAAATAAAAAGTAGAAATGATTATTTCCCAGTTCTTATGTTTAGAATAAATCACATTTGGTGAGACAAAGGCCTGTGTAAAGATGTAATTTGGGCCAGATCCTGCAGCAACCTGTCATATGAGAACACTCTCCCATAGAGCTATTTAATGAAAAGAGTTTTTCCCCCATTACAGAAGATATATACTTACTTCCCACAAGAGATGAGAGAAACCCACTGGTATACGGTGTCTTCACGACTACAAGGTACGTGTTAGGTCATGATTCTAATCCTGTGGGCCTTGCTTTGGCAAAAGCACATTGAAAGTGGGTTACTTGAGTAAAGCCTGCAGAACTTTGTTTCTGTATTTTCAAAGATGGGAGCATACACTTTATGTGTGCTCTTTGTCCTTATTTAGACACTTGAATAAGTATCCTGATTCTTAAAAATTGCAAACACTGGAACTTGTTGGAAAATGGGGAGGGAGAAGAATGGGGACCTTATACATCCCTGTCCTTGTCCTGAAAAGCTTAAGCTCTACATAAACAAGACAGACAAAGAATCAAGGAGATTAGAGGCAGCACAAAGAGGTGAAATGTTTTTTTCTCAAGCTCACACATCAGGCCTGTAACTATGGCCCTTATTACATGGGCCTCTCCCACTCATGGACACACCGAAATCTGTGTGTTCATGAGGGGGAGAGGCCTGTGTGAAGGACATGGTGTTGGGCATGCATGGTGAGTGGGGTTGCGTGCGCGCTTCTGCCTAACATGCATCCCCACTCACCCTCCACTCATGCCCACACATGAAGCAACCGGGGAAAATGGAGGTTACTCCATGCATGGGCATGAGTGGGGATGCGTGTGCGGCTGTGTGCACGCCCTGCCCACCCACTGTGCATGCACCAGTGTGCCCACGCACCCCTCCATCCAGCAGCGTAGTGTAGAAATAGCCAAAGTCATCCTTGCTGGTCACAGGTCTTTGCAGAACTGGGGCCACAAGAACTCGGCACATACATGTTTCCATTGCCAAGGCTTTACTTACAACAATGCCCAGGCCACCATATTTGGTTCCTCTTTCCTCAGTTCACAGTGCTTGTAATCGCCAGGCACTCCCTGACCTGACCTTCCTGGCAAGCCAGCCAAATGTAAGTCATGATGCCACAGCCTCTGTCTGAGGCATCCTGACGTGAGCTCCCAGCCCTTTGAGACAAGCTACTAGGGCCCTGAGCCTTGCCTCTTCCTGGTGGTCCTCCTCTTGAGCTCCTTGCTCAGGCTTTTGCAGCCACTGCCTCTCAAATCAGCAGCAAATGTGCTATTTAGCAGCAGGTGTTCACCCTTGTACCCTTTCCTCAAAGCCACTTACCCACTCAGGCCCTTACCCTGCAGGGATTTAGGTTGCCCCTATTACAGGGTCCATTCAGACCCAAAACAGAATCCAGGTAGTTGAGCCTATAATCTAGTACCCCATCCTTCAGGATAGAAGCTAGAATGCAAATGCCAGATATAAGAATTAACTTCAGCATCTTATCAGATGTCCACGGGGAGCCCTGGAACATGCGTAACGAGAACCAGATTAGTGTTTAGATTTGGTTTAGTTTATATTAGTCTTTAGAATTGATCTGAACAGCAAACCAAATCCACATTTAAAACGGGGCTGGAACTCCCATTGATTCCCTCACAGGTAATGCTAATCCAGGGCTCCTTATACAAGTTATGGGGCCCCGCAGACATGCAATTTAATCAGCATTATGTTTGAGTCCACCCTAGGTGTTGAAGTAATCCAGGTACAAATGAATGTTCATGTTGTCACACTCTGGCCCTTTTACACGGGTGACACCCACGCTAGAACACCCAGGGGTGTTCTAGCGTGGGTGCCACCCGTGTGAATCCTGCAGAGGTGGGTACGCGTGCTCTCACGCACATGTATCCCAACACATCACCACGCATGGAGGCACCGGAAAAAACGGAGGTGCCTCCATGCTGGTGATGCATGGGGATACGTGGGGATGGGTGTGCACCCCGTCTGAACTCTCCCCCCACCCACCACACATGGACCACATCACACCCCCAGCCCCATGCAGCTGCAGCTCATGTAAAAAGAGCAACAGAATCAAATATAGCCCCTTATGGCTGCAATACTGTATGTGTTTTGCTTAAATAAGCCAACAGTAAGTATCAGGATTGTGAGAAGCATGATATTATTATTATTATTATTAGCAAGCATTTATAGAGCGCAAGCAATGTACCTGGCGCTTTACAAAGTAATGGAATAGACATGGTCCCTGCCCTAGGGCTTACAATCTGAGAGACGGGGGGCAGGGGGAGATGAAGGAAGGGGAACAGAGGGAGAGACAAGGGTTGTAACATTCACAAAGATGTGAGGTCTCAGGTGCACGTGCTTGGCTTGGTTACATCGAGAATGATGGATGGCTGGTCCATGTAATGAGGATTTGAGTACACAGACCTCAGGTAACACATTATACTGGATAGAGGGTATCAGCAGGAGTTAGGAGAGGGGAGCGAGGAGTCGGGAAGGGTAGAGTGGAAGAGGTGGGTCTTGAGGAGGGATTTGAAGATATGAAGGGAGGGGGTGAGGTGGATGTGGGCAGGGAGGGATTCCAGGCATGGGGGGCCGCTAGGGAGAAGGGACGAATGCGGTTAGGGGAGCAGGGGAGGCGTGGGAGGGCGAGAGAGGGGACAGAGGAGGAGCGGAGTTCACAGACTGGAGTACGGAGGGAAATTAGCGGTAAGGGGGAGCAAGGTTCAGGGGAGCTTTATAGGAGCTTATGAAGGATTCGTTCAGGAAGGGGGAGCCAGTGAAGAGAGGAGGGGAGGGGCTGCACGTGGCTGAAGTGACGGGCGAAGTGGATGACCCTGGCGGCAGAGTTTTGGATGGAGATAAGGGGAGAGATATGAGGCCAGTTAAAAGGAGGTTACAGTAATCGAGGCGAGAGATGACATGAGCATGAACAAGGGTTTTGGCAGAGGCGACATAGAGAAACGGATGAATCTTAGCAATGTTATGGAGGGAGAAGCAATAGGATTTGGCAACAGAGTCAATGTAGGGTTTAAAAGTAAGGGGTGAGTCAAAGATGAAGCCTAAGCTACGGGCTTTGGGGGACAGGAAGGATGGTGGCCCTGTTGATAAGGATCGACAGGGAAGAGGGAGAGGAAGGATGGGGGGGGGGAGATAAGGAGTTCAGTTTTAGCCACGTTGAGTTTGAGTTGACGTTGGGACATCCAGGTAGAGATATCAGAGAGACAGCTGGTGAGGTGAGCTTGAATAGATGGAGAGAGAGAGTGAGAGCTGAGTTTCATTAGCGTAGAGGTGATATTGGAAGCCATGTCATGGGAGGCAATGAGTTTGCCTAGGAACAGGGTGTAGACAGAGAAGAGAAGAGGGCCAAGGACAGAGCCTTGGGGAACACCAACCGAAAAGGGAAAGGAGAAGGAGGTGCAGTTGGCAAGAGACACATTGAAGGAATGCTCAGAGAGGTAGGGGGAGAACCAGTCAAGGACGGAGCCATGGAAGCCACGGGAGTGAAGTGAGTCCAGCAAGAGTAAGTGGTCAGCAGTATCGAAGGCAGCAGAGAGGTCAAAGAGGACAACAATGGAGTAGAGGCGATTAGATTTAGCCACAAGAAGATCGTTGGTGATCCTAGCGTGACCAGTTTCAGTCGAGTGAAGGGGGCGGAAGCCAGATTATGGAGGGGTTCAATGGAGGAGTTGGCGGAGAGGAAGTCGAGGCAGCGAAATTAGACAACGCGTTCAAGAAGCTTGGAAGCAAAAGGAAGGAGTGAGACAGGACGATAGCTAGAAGGGTCAGAGGGGTCACAAGTGGACTTTTTGAGGGTAGGATAGACAGTGGCATGCTTGAAGGCAGAGGGGAAGGAGCCAGTAGAGAAGGAGAGGTTGATGATGTGCAGGAGGGAAGGGGTGACAGTGGAAACAATGGAGGCCAGGAGTCGGGTGGGGATGGGGTCAATGGGGCAAATGGAAGGGTTCGGGGAGGAGAGCAGGGAGGAGATTTCCTCAAGGGAGGCAGCAGGGAAGGAGGACAGGAGAGGAGTGGGAGGAGAAATCTCAGCAAGTCTAGCAGGTTAATAAATCCAGGCTCATCCTTGGAGAAAGCGCGCCAGTGTAGCCTAGTGGATAAGTGTTGGACATGCACCTGTGAAACCAGTACTCAAACCCCTTATTAGCCATGAACTCTGAGTGACTGTCTTTCAGCCTCAGTTCCCCATCTCTAAAACTGGAATAATAATGACCTACCTCACAGGCTTGTTGGGCAGATGAACTAGATATTGGGGCCAATCCCATGGATCCCATCTGCCCCCCTGCATGTGTGCCCCTGCATGTGGTTTCTACACAGCACAATGTGACTGCAATAGAGGTGCATGTGGTTCCATGAGGGTGCACATGTGGGATCCACTGGGCAAGGGATCGGCCCCAAGGATTGCAAAATGTTTTGAACAGTGGAAGTGCTATATATATATATATGATAAATAATAAACTCTCATTCACATTACAGTATGTGATTAAGTTTGTATAATTGCTACTGTACCTAAATTGCCCTGTCATCCGTTATGATAACTCTGAGATGCAGACCCTGGTCTAAAGCCCATTTAAATGAAAGGGAATCTTTTCAAAGCCTTTATTGGGCTTGGTATCAGGATATGAAATACATGAAAATGCGCTTTAAACACGCTTCCTTTCTTCCAGTTTTGTGTTCAAAGGCTCTGCAGTTTGTGTGTATAGCATGGCTGACATCAGAGCAGTCTTCAATGGCCCTTATGCTCATAAAGAAAGTGTTGACCATCGGTGGGTACAGTACGAAGGACGGATTCCCTACCCACGCCCTGGTACAGTAGGTATCTCTTTTTTTAATTGTATACTTCTATTTTTACTGCCCACATTTAACTGTTCCAAAATGTATAATATATATTTTCCTTTCAGGATGTTTTAAATTATCCTCTCAACCTTTGTCATGTTGACAGTTCATGTTTCCATCTACCCTTTATATATAACAACATTTATTCAGACTCTGTATTTCCGGATTGCCTTTCATATTCTGGTCTCCTGTTGCTTGGCTGCATTTCCATGTGTAGGTGGAGATCATCTCTGAGATGTCAACACTTCATTCAGTGGTATAAGTCATTCCTTTGTTGAGTATTAAATGATGACACTATGTTTTTCTAAAACTTGTGTTTCTGTTTTCTTTACTATCTCTCTATAACATAATAATTCCTTAGATGTGGCCATTATGTTTGATCTTCTTATCATTATAAATAGTTTTTGAGGACCATAATTAATTAGTTGTAATTTTGGTGGCAGTGAAAGTATGTGTAATGGGAAGAGAAATATAAGGCTTAACGTTAAGAAAAACTCAAAATTATGGTTTGTTAGACTTTCATTCCAGCCTTTTAGGGGCCATGAAAGAAAATAAAAATATGCAGAAAATATTATTATTTTTTAAAATCTAATCCCCCACTTCTTCTCCAACATTAAGCAATGCATCACAATTTTAAAATTTCAAAAAATTATAAGCATTCCTTTTTAAATTTATACATTTTGAAATTTTAAAACATTTGCTTATTGTGAGTACAGAATGAAAAAGTAATGGTGCGATTTCAGTGTAGGGCAAAAGTTGCCCAATTTTCTTTTTGCTTTCGCAAAGCCATTTTGAGCCTTACGTATCAGAGAAACCACTCCATCCACAGATCCCAAAGCATAGTTTGGGGACTCTGGATGAAGGAAGGGGGAGTGCTGATAATCCCGTTGAGTTTGGATAAATATGGACTAGCTAAAGCCCTAAAACTGAAAGTCTTTGGAGTGTGAACTGACTCTTAATGGCAAGGTTATTTTGTGGGTCCCATCTCTTTCTAAGCACAAGTCAACTCACAATCTCACATCTCAGCATGGCACAGAGTGCACAGAAGAGCAAAGCAAGGACATGTTTTACAGCCTACACATGTCTTGTTCTCAGCCAATTATTTTTTATCTTGCTTTGATATTACTTTCAATTCCTTTCTCATTCCATCCGTTCTGCTCTGTTTATCTCCTTCCCACACACACACCCTGATGGGTTTTACTAAACAGAAACACACCCCTATTTCTCAGTGAACTGCAAGCACAAAGTTGTCACTTGACATATATTAAGCACCTGAAAAATGCAGGCAAACAGATATGCATTTCAATCTACATTTCCATGAAAGTAGCCTCAGTTGTCTGTAGCCCAGTTTGGGGCTTCAGCTGAGCAGCTGGAGCTCCCCATTTCTCCACGGAGAACTGTATGTGTTTAACACCTCCAAAAAACCCACTATTAGGATTCCTAAAGTGGCATTCAGAATGAAAAGCAGAAACTATGTTTGGGCCATAACTGCAAATAGTGGCACTCTCAAATCACGACTGGCTGAAAAGCCCTGTTACAGGTGCAAAAAATTACGTCTTCTACCTCTTAACCTGAAAACTGAGATATAGCTGAAGGAATAATAAATGCAGGGTCTGCTCTTCTGTAAATGCTGAAGTGGCCAAGAGTAGTGCTGAACCTCAGTATTCAAAATGACTTGTTTTTGCTGAATATCCGGGTATTCGACTCGGTTTTACCAAGTATCGAGTAACCAAGGAATCAGCCCAGAACTCAGTCCAGTACTTGGAACTAGGTGGCTTTTACTGACCCTATATAAAGGTATTCGGTACTTAGAAAATACTCGGTACTCACTTTTATTTTACCAAGTACCAAATATCGAGTATTTGCCTGTCAGCTGTGGGGGCTTGGATGAGGTCGAGCCATCTGCAATTGAATCCTGACAAGACGGAGGTGATGTTGGTGGGCAAGGGCTTGGAGGGCCTGGGGGTGGTTGAATCTTTTCTTGTTGGGGGCGGGTTCGTCCTCCCATGGTCTCTGAAGTGCGGAGTCTGAGTGTGCTCCTCAATTCGCGGCTCAGTCTGGAATCTCAGGTTGTGGCCGTGGCGGGGAGCGCATTCCGGAATTTACATCTTGTCCGGCGGCTTCGGCCGTATCTCTCAGACTCTGACCTCGCCACTGTCATCCATGGCATCACCTCGAGGCTGGATTACTGCAACGCACTCTACGTGGGGCTGACCGAGAAGCTGGTCCGGAGGCTGCAGCTGGTGCAGAATGCCCCAGCCCATCTCCTTACGGGGGCGGGCCACAGGAGCACATGACATCAGTGCTACGGGCTCTGCACTGGCTGCCTATAAAGCACTTGGCCAGGTTCAAGGTGCTGGTTTTAACCTTTAAAGCCCTTCACAGCCTGGGCCCTGCTTATCTGCAGGACCGCCTCACTCCCTATGTGCCCATGCGACCCTTGAGGTTGTCTGTGGGAGCCTTTTAGGAGGTTCCCCGGGCGAGGCGGGTGACCACCGATGTTAGATCTTTTTTGGTGGCCGCCCGTGTGCTGTGGAATTCGCTCCCGGAGGAGGCTCAGTTGGCTCCCACTCTCCTGCTGTTTCGGTGTATGTAAGACCTGACTGTTCTATCAGGCTTTTGGCGAGGGGTGGGGGTGGGGAATTTCCCCACACTGTATTGTATTTTAAATAGTTTTAAATTGTTGGGTTTTTTTTAATTTATTGAATGTTGTTCGCGCCCTGGGCTGTCCTGTGGGCAGGAGGGGCGGGATATAAATTTTAAATAAATAAATAAATAAATTACTGAGGACCAGCCAAATATTCAGAGCCAATCCTCAGATGAAATACTTGCAAATAATTGTTTTTCCTATTCAGTGCAGCCCTACCCAAGAGCAATGACTAGAACAAACAAAACTTCTACACTGAAAGAGAACGTATAAAATGACTATTGTTCCTTGAGCCTGATTCTTAATTATGCAAAGACTGGGACTGGAAGCCTGGTACAGTAGCTGCAGAAGGCAGAACAGCAGCACTACAATGGGCATCCCAGGAGAGCTAGGGAATGGTTGAGCTGCTGCTGTGCTTGGCAGCACTGCTGCTCCAGAAGGCCACCAGATCCAAATTTTACAGTGAGTAGGCCCATCCCAAGCAAAGTTGGCCAGGCATTTGTGCGTAAGCAGACAGCAAGCATTAAGAGGTATTTCAAAGTATGTACTCACTTCTCCACCCTCTTGGAGAACTACAGGGGTATTTTCTAGGGGTGTGCACCAGGCCCCCATGTAGTTTTCATTTTTGTTGTTTAAAAATGTAATTTTTGTTATCGTTATTAATGATACTGTCATTTTTGTTTTCATTGGTATTGTTATTAACAATGTCATTTTTGGTTTCGGTATCGCTACCATTTCAAACAAAGATTTTATTTTTGGTGTTCCTATCGTTATCAATTCCCATATACAACTAATATCCATCTAAATCTAAGGGAGACAAGGGAAGGGAAAAGGAAAACTATCTATTATCTAAACAATTATCTATATAACTATTCTAATCTAATCTAAATGTCTATAATGTATATCTATATCTAATCTATACTACCTATCTATATATAATGTACAGGGGAGAGAAGGGCAGGGAAAGGGAGAAGGTAAAATGTAGGGCATGGGGAAGGAAAGGTAGTGGTAATACAATGAGGGCTAGGGGGGGTTCTCTGGGGGAGGGCACCACAGTTCTGTAAAAACAACCTGACAAGCAGTGCTCTCACACGACTAAGAGAAAAAGCCTGGCCCTCCCATTATAAAGGGTTGCAGTGCCCTCCCCCAGAGCCCCCCTGATTGCTGTTCATGGGAGGCAGCAGGCATTGAGCAATCACAGAGGCCCATGAGACTGCTGGGGGCTGCTTGCGTTGCTCATTGGCCAGCGATACATCCATCAGATACTGCTGAGCTGCTCACCCCCCCCCCCCCAAACACAGGCACAGTTCAAGAGTTCAACCCTGTTTAGGGCTCCGAGATGTCTGTTTCCTCCTCCCCTCTCCACATTTTCCCTCCAAAACCCAACTGCCACAGCAGTAATAACGACAATGATAACGACATTGTTGTTTTCGTTTTTATTATTGTTTTTGTTATCATTTTCATTATCATTATTGATATCAGTATCGTTATTCTTGGTTTTAGTTTTTGTTTATCATTATTCTCAGTTGTCGTTTTCATTATTGCAATAACGAAAATGACAATTTTCATTATCGTTATTGCAATAATGAAAACGACATCCACACCTCTATTTTCCTCCTCAGGTTGGAATGGCTCCAGTGGTCTCCCTGGAGTGGGGTAACTGCACTGCCATGGCACAATATAGCCTGTAGCTTGTTAATGTTTCTGAAGCATGTGGGAAAGTGAAAAACACTCTGCAAGAAACTTAATTGAGCAATATAATTACCCGGTCCAGAGTGCCTTACAATTTTATTATATTTCTCACATTTTCATCATCTGGTAGGGTATAAAAAGGAATACGTTGTGAAATGTATTTCCTTTCATGTATGATTTCCAGGGATGTGTTGGTTTCCTTGAGGCATTTATATTCTGCAGAAGCGGGAGACTGTTACCCTAACTTAAGAGTCTGCTCCGCTGACGTTATCTCTTAAGTAAATAAAGGCACTCACTACATATGCTGTTTGACCACTTTGATATTGAGATTTTGACAAAATACTTCCTTTAGCATTTTCTGTCAGAGATAAACTCCCAACGTGACTATGATATCATGGCTTCACAATGCTAAGCGGCTCTAGGCCCCTTGCTCCTTAGCTCTGTTTCTTCTGGTATTGTTTGTCTGCCCTCTGGCGTTCAAGGACCTTTGATTGCCCTCATTCATGAAATCTGTGTCTCTTGCCCGCCCCTGTTGGCTGCCATTTGGAAGCTGTAGGAGATGGAGAAAATCAAACAAAGGGAAGAGGATTGAAATGTGCATTGGCTTTGCTGGCATAAGGGATCTGTCAAAAATAACAGCTGGCAGGTCTGAAACAAAAGCCTGTTTGCAAAGGAGAGCCTATTTTCTGATATATCCCTCCCCCGCCTCCCCAGCCTCTTAAATTAAGTACACATACATTACCTTTCCATAAGATGAAAGAGACCACCTGTTTATTTTTGTTGTGTGTACAGATTTACCTATGCATCTTCCCACCATATTAAAGCAAGTCAAGGATTAATTCCATGAGGACTTTGAAAAGAGATCGTAAATGACCCTGCCATTTTAGGGTTTGTTTGGTTTTTTTCATTTATTTTATTAAAAATTCATTTTAAAAAGTCACTGCACATGCGTAAATGGCCATTCAATGCATGAAGAGACTTTTTCAAATGGTGTTGATGTTGCCAGCACCGTTTTGGGAAATGGCTTGCGCATGTACGAAATGTTCCAGTGGCCATTTCATGCATGCGAAGTGATTTTAAATTTTTTTTAAAATTGATTTATAAAAAAAACCAAAAATCATTGTGCATGCACAAAGTGACACCTGGGGCTGTTCTTAGCATGCTTGCCCTTTCCCAAACTGGCGCCATTTTCGGAAAGGGAGGCCATACACAGAACAGCTGGTCTGGTGGCCATTTGCACATGCACAGGGGTTTCTTTTGGTTTTTTTTATTTTTAAAACAAAAACGGATGAAAGCAAATGATAATTGTTTGCTTTTTTGTATTTTAATTACTAAACCGAATAGGGCTTCATTTGTTTTCGTAATTTTAAAAATGAAAATAAATTGCACACCCCTATTCATAATGTCCCATCATTGTCAGGTAGAAGATAAAGTGGCAGAATTGTGTGTATTTGTCGGGGTGACTATAATAGGTCCACCTCCATAAACCCCATCTCCACTGTTCCTGAAAACCTCACAACCAATTATTGATTTTATCTTTACAGCTCCTCTGTGAGGCACGCAAGTATGGTTCCTGTTTTATACACGAAGAACCATGTGTAAGAAAGATTGAATTTTGGCACATAGAAAATCTTCAGGTGAATTCAGAAATTAAGCTAGATATTATAGGTGCATTCTGATGCAACAGAAAGCCCCCACAGCAGACCCCTTTGTTTGACAGGATTACCACATTGGTGGGGATTTTCATGACATCGAAATGGAACTACCACACGATAACTGAGGGAATTAGTGGTGGAATCCGACCACATCGACTTCTGGTCCCAATTTTTCAACTTCTTGTTTTGATTTTTTTTTTTTTTCATCCTGATGAAAAATCGGTACTAGGATTTACTGATGTTCTCTTTTTTCAAGTTCCCGGATACCCAGTCGGTAATTGAGTCGCCTGTCGAGTATCCAATGCGGTACTTGAAAATGTGAGTATTACCCATGAGTAGGAAATCAGCTACCTGTTTCAGATCCAGTCTGAATGCATTCTAACTTCCAGTCCAGAGCCAGCTCACACATTTAACAACCTGCCATCTCCACTTTGAAAGCTTGTTTATCTGGCTTCTTTGACCTTCATGTTACCTGCAATCTTCTTCAAAGCTAAAAATACAATCCTGGACTTCTGGGTTCACTGATTTTCATGGCATGCCCTTCCTAATTTTAAAATAATAAACATTAGTTTCTCCCTTGCCCGCCCCCCCCCCTTGCACACACACACACACATTTCTGTGAAGCCCCTCACTGTAATAGCCTACGTTTTCCACGAGACAAAGGCAGGTGGAAAGCTAGTTTATCCCACCCTAACTACTAAGCTCTAAGGGAAGGAACCTTCAAAGGCAATACTCAATGCTGGAAACTCCCACTCTCCTCTCGTCTGTCGGGTTCTGTTCCTGTAATATCTTGAGCATTTTCATAAAACCTTGAGGAGGTTGCACAGGTTTTACTTATTATTTTTAGACTAATCTCGCTGCTGATGTGGATCTTTTTATAGGTTGGAACGCATTCCTCACTTGTCCAATTCATCTTGCCTTTGATCTCCCCTCTGTAATTGACCTGCCTGATCAAGAAAAATGTTTTACTTTATGGAATTTGTCCCCCCGCACAAGAAAATACCTCCCACTTTTCCACCTCCCCCTCACTTGTACGTTTGTCCTAGTATAAGTTATCTATTATTTAATATGAACGCAGTGAATTTGGATTGACTTTCACACTTACCAAATCTTTTTCAGAGCACTATAATTCTACTTGCAAGGTACAGTTCACTTAACTTAACTTCCTTGCTGTAGTTGCCCTCAGAATAATTCTTTCTTTACAGTGATCCTTAATATCAGCAGCATCAGCATGAGCACATTAAAGAGAAAAGTAATATGTGACACATTTAAGGCAAACCCGTGCGCAGGAACTTAGAGAAAACCTCAAACAAGCTGAATCCAAACACCACCTGAACTAACAGGATTTGTCCCCCTCTTGGTTCAGTCTAAGATCAGGCCTCAATCAGGGGAGTTGGGCCTTCTAGAAAAATATTTCTCTTTTTAAAATAAAAAGATTGCCTCCTGACCATCTTGCCACGTACAGCTCCCTATATGTGGATATCAGGCCCTCTTGAGGCTAAACATCAACAAAGTTAGGGGGAGAATTGGCTTTGTGAACCTCTCTCTCTGGGGTACTCTGGTTTTTTTTCTCTCTTCTAGGTCTCCCACTGATAACAGTGATTGACACCTTCACAGACTAAGTATAGTTTACACAGTAGAAATCCACACATTAAAGAATGCAGAATTTTGTTTTTATGATGAAGCTTCTACGTGACTACATCTTATATAAAGATATGTAAAAAGCAAGTATCAATGCATCTTTAAATGTGCACAGTTCAAATACAGAGATGTCAGAAAATACAAATATGAAAGGAAAGCATTTTATTAAAAAAAAATTATTGTTTTTTAACAAGGTACCTCAGCTTAGGCAAATGAGTGTCATAATTATTAAAAATCTTGGGTTCCCAATAATTCCTGTCAATTTTATTGGGAGCTGTTAGGGAAATGATTCCTAAATTTTTGTCTATGTGACCCCATGTTCAGGTGTATAGTTCCATAACCGACGGCGACTGAATTCTGACAAGACGGAGGTGATACTGGTGGGTAGGTCAGCGGAGTTGACAGCTCCATCGATTGATGGAGTCTGCCCTCCGCTGACGGCCCAGGTGTGGAACCTGGGAGTGCTCCTCGACTCGCAGCTCCGCCTGGATCTCTAGGTGGAGGCTGTGGCGAGGAGTGCCTTCCGCCAGTTACACCTGGTGCAGTGACTTTGGCTGCTGGTTTTGGCTCTGGACCTGGCCATAATCATCCATGCTTTTATTACCACTTGGTTAGAATACTGCAACGCGCTCTATGTGAGGCTACCTATGGTGACGGCCCGGAAGCTGCAGCTGGTGCGGAATGCGGCGGCTCGGCTCCTGGTGGGGTTGGGCTGCTGCGAGCACATTCACCAGTGCTCCAATCTCTGCACTGGCTGTCAATAGTCTTCCGGGCCCGAGTCAAAGTGTTTGTTTTAACCTATAAAGCCTTACACGGCCTGGGCCCTGCTTATTTGCGAGACCATCTCACCCCCCTGGGTTTTGGATCGGCCCCATCAGTTGTCTGGGGGCACCTTGCTGGAGGTCCCCTGGGTTTCCAGGGGGGCCACACAGAATAGGGCATTCTCGGTGGCCGGGCCGCGCCTCTGGAATTCCCTCCTGGTCTGGCCCTGGACCTTCCGGCCTTCTGCAAGAACTGTGAAATCTGGCTATTCTATCGGGCATTTGATGAGGGAGAGGGGTAGGGTTGGGTGGGGTTTGGGAGGCGGGATGGGGTGTTTTTGCTTTTTACGACTGACTATGTTTTACAATGTTTAAAATTGTTTTATATTTGTATATATTGTTGTTAGCCACTCTGGGCTTGATCCACAGCTGTTGACAGGAAGAGTGGAATACAACGTTTGTTAATAAATAAATAAATGAACCCAGAAAGTGACAAAAACATGCAAAGTATGCGAAATATCATGGAGGTAGGGCTGGCCTTACAATTTGAAGGGCCCAGTGTGAAAGTAAAATACCAGGGGCCCTGGTGACCTTTCCCCTGCACTCCCTCGGGGAACCCTCTGTTGGGACCCTAGTTGTAGTTATGTTTGGTACCCTGCTGGAAGGGGCTCTTTACCCTCCCCTGGTGGAAATGGGGCCACTGCTGGGCCCCAGAAGTAAAAAAAATGGCAGGTCATAATCCCATCCATAAATGGCATCTCACACGCACACACACCGCTTCCATTATTATTTATTATTATTATTAAACATTTATAAAGCGCCAGTAACAACCTGGCGCTGTACAGAACATACAATCAGCTCAGGTGCGTGTACTTGGCTT
>QEPC01010861.1:737043-765427 GCA_003113815.1 Sphenodon punctatus
CATCTTCATGAATGTTAGACCCCTTGTCTCTCCCTCTGTTCCCCTTCCTACGTCTCTCCCCCAGCTCCTGTCTCTCAGATTGTAAGCCCTAGGGGCAGGGACCGTGTCTATTTTATTACTTTGTAAAGTGCCAGGTACACTGCTGGCGCTATATGAATGTTTGTTATTAATAATAATAATAATAATAATAAACAACATGGTGGGGTGGGATCACAACAGATGTGTGGGAGGCTGGGCCTGCCCCCACCCCCACCACGCTGGGCAGCCGAGGGTCCTGACTGTGGAGGCCCCTGTCCCACAGCAGGAATGGTGGGGCCAACCAGAGATGTTGGCCTGCTTTGGCCCACGTGGGCTGCCCTTGCACTGGAATGGACACCCAGGATCTTAGGGAGGACTCATTCTAGGTCAGCCACCTACCTGTCCTGGGGCAGTCCCAGACCAATATCTGGTGGCGCGGGACCAAACGTACAGTGAGTCCGGGGCCAAAGTGCACTTGCATCACATCTGTTTTTACCCTTATTGTTAACACACAAGTTTGTGCTCAATTTGCAAGTCAAATCCAGGGTAATTGGCATAGGGTAGGGTGAAGGATCCCAATTCATGTACAGTTTGCAAATCCTATCACTGTCAATGTAATATTAGGGGGAAAGTGGAACAGTTTCTTAAAGACCAAACCATGCTTCTGAAGTTTTATTTATTTATTTATTTATTTAAAATTTATATCCCGCCCCTCCTGCCCATAGGGCAGCCCGGGGCGGCGAACAACATTCATTAAAACAATATAAAATTTTAAAACAATTTAAAAATACAATATGTGGGGAAAACCCCCATCCCCGCCCCCACCCCACCACTACCCCTCCCCAAAAGCCTGACGGAACAGCCAGGTCTTACATATATGCCGAAACAGCAGGAGAGTGGGAGACAGCCGAGCCTCCTCCTGGAGCGAATTCCACAGCACGGGGGCGACCACCAAAAAAGATCTAACATCGGTGGCCACCCGCCTAGCCCGGGGAACCTCCAGAAAGGCTCCCACGGACGATCTCAAGAGTTCCAATACCTTGATTTTTCTCTCCTTCTGTCTCCACTTGCCAGTAGAACTCCTTTATTCGCTGTAGTGGTATAAACTTATGCAAACCTGTGGGTGGGGACTGAGGGGCACTGGCACAGCTGTGGGAGCCCAGGGGCTTTGTGGAGGGGGTGCTTGGCAAGTATTTTCTTGGAAATTCTTGGCAAATGTTTTGTTACGTCCCATGAATTGTTAAAATCTTTGCTCTTTTTTAAAAAATCAGTTTCTATCCCTCTTAGTATTAGAGACAGTGAGGCTTATCCCAAGCCCCATGGACCGACACATGCAGCATACACAAATCCGACACACCCATGGTGCAGGGTCTGCATGCACATTGGGAGTGCAGCCAGTGGGTATTTTCAGATGCACACATGCTCACCTCTGCTCCATCTCACCCCTGAGTGGCCCGTTGTGTCAAGGCAGACCACCGAGGAGTGTGGCGGAGCAGGTGCCACTTGTTTTGGGCCGGCTCTGCTTATGGTGCTCTGGAACATCCTGGAGTGCTACCAAAAGGGCAGGCCGCCCAACCCGGAACACCAAGCAGAGGCAGAGCAGCGGTCTGTTTACTTGCAGACGGGCTGCTATAGTTCCACTTCCAACCAGGGCAGGTTCACTCCAGCAACAGCCATAGAGCTTCAGGTGGAAAGCTAGAGTGGCTGTTGATCTGCCCACAGCTCTATGGTGACGGTTGCCTCCGTTTGGACCCGCCGCAGCTGGAGCAGACCCGGGGTGGCCACCCATGCATCCATCTGAAAACACCCAATGTGACTAGTAAAACCTAATATTCAGAAGACCAGGTTATGTTTTTTGAAAATGTGGAATTAGTACTGTGCATTTGGACCTGGGGGACAGAAGATTTGAGAGGACAATTACTGCCTCAGTAATGCAAACAGTGGCTACAGTATTGATAGTTCCTCCAGAAACAGTCAAAGAGCAGGCCCCCAAAAGGTGAGTGATATTCTGTTCCACTTAGCTTAGCCCTGTTCTGCTCCAATATTTCTGTTTGCTGTTCTTCTATTCAGGCTTAGGTTTTTGCCTTCATTAAATTCCCTCTCCACTTGCAATGGCAGCATTTAGCCCTTTGAAATTAAACTGAATACAGGTCAAATGATTATACATACTTCAGTCCATGCAGTTCATATTTAAGTAACTGAGGACTTTCCTTTAATAACCACCAGAGGACACTGTCGGCTTACTATTAATGTACCAAAAGCCCGAAAGCTTGCACATTTCCACCAACAGTAGTTGGTTCAATAAAAGATATTCAAACTACTTTGTCTTCAAAAGACTGTGAAAAAGATCAAATGAACTTGACAACAATGTATACCTGAGACTTTGGAATTGAAGATAGGGAAACCTACTAATTCTCTTTCCCCTCTCATCCTACACCTGATTTTCTTTTCCATTTAATATGATGCAGCCTCCAACATTTTGAGCATGGAACTGTCCTGGAATTGATTATATATACCTCATCATCAAGAAACTTTTCTTTGTTCAGCAACATTTTTGTTAACTAGACTGTTTGCAACAATATCTTGTTTTCAGATTTTAGAGTATGAACTGAGGAACCTAAACTTTCATTGTCTTGAAAGGAAATTCAGAGCATGAAGTAATTATTAACCTGTATTGAGCTTTACCTGAAGCACAAAACCCGTGGTTCTCCAGCTTTGCAACTATTTATAGTGTCACTGTTCAAAGAGAGAAATTTGATGGGAAAATATACAGTGTGTATATTATACCATGGCATCCTCAAACCACATAATCGGAAATAGTCCCATTGAAATCGCCGAGGAAGTTATTTGAGGATTACAACCTAAATACTATTCTGTACCACATCGTATAAAACATATAGAATAAAAATGTATTTTGACTACATCTTCTTTAACATTTTAAAGTGCAGTGCTTTCACTGCATAGTGCTTTAACATTCATCATGTGCAGTGGTAATCACATTGTATTAGTCAATAATAAATACAGAATTCCTCAGTTCCCATGTTTAATAGTGGTACAACATAAAGAAAGGCATACCATTAATATTCAGTTCATCAAGTGAAAAAAGGAAGATATTTGTTTGTATCCTTAATATATCTTTCTTCAGCATATTTAACAGGCTTCCTTTTAAAGAGCAAAATAGACTCTGAATGCTTGAATCCTTGCAACCTCTTAAAATTTCAGATTGGGTAAGTCTGTCCAATTGAAACAGTCTTCTGATTATTGCTATTCTGGAGGGGCAGATGGGGATCAGCTCAACAAGCGGTGGCACGCTACTGCACATTGGGCAGCCTTTCTCTACTTTGGGTAAGGCTCCTACATGCTGCATCCTTGGACTTTTTCCAGGGACGCAGGGCGTAGCAGCCAGCTGCCCACCCCGCCATGCAACGGGGTGGACATCTGGCAGCCACTGGGCACACAGTGCTTGCATCATGGGACAACAGTGCCAGATGTGGGATAAGGCTGCCCAAGCCATGTTAAGGGTCTCCTGTGGCTGAACCCTTTGTGTGTGTTCATGAGGAATATTGTTGATTTTAAACACTTAGGCAATAAACTTCAAACTGCTTACTCTGGATAATTCTGGACTACTCCAAAATAAATGGTTTTAGGGTTTCAGCCTTAGGATTCAGGCCAAACCAAGATACCAGTGGTTGGTCTGGTTTCAAGATGTTGTGGTCCCAGCAGTTTCTCTCTGAGTTCCATGGTAGGTGGATAGAATTCTCTATTGATTCTGGTAGGAGCTGGATGTAGCCTTCTCAGTCTGACAGTTGCACAGTTTTTTCCTAACCGCGACTTCTTTTCTTACGTCTACCCTAATTTGCAGTGTCCCAGCAAAACGTATGACCCACTGATCAAATCTACTCGAGATTTTCCCGATGATGTCATTAGCTTTATTAAACGCCATCCAGTGATGTACAAGTCAGTTTACCCTGTGACAGGAGCACCTGTGTTTACTAGGATCAATGTGGACTACAGATTGACACAGATTGTGGTGGATCATGTCATGGCAGAAGATGGCCAATATGACGTCATGTTCATAGGCACAGGTAAACTAGAGATACTCACATACTCCTCCATGTATTAAACATAATGAAAATTATGAAGAAACAAAATGATTTCTTTTTTTAAAAAAGAATTTAATTTGCAGACTCATAGGCACTTCCTAAATTTTACCATTTTTAGTTTTGTTTTATCAACTGCAACTCTTCCTCATTCAGAATTAATTTATATTTTGAGATTGACTGGAAGATTACCTCTTTCTTTAAATCAATGAGGCCTAGTGAGGCTTCATGTCTTTTCTGTGCTATAAAAATTGGAAGACTGCCAGGCAGCATATACTCAGTAGGTGGCAGTATGTATTCTAAAGAAAGAAAATGATGTATCGCTCTTCCTTGTTAGCTAAAAAGTCAGCTCCTTCAGGAGCACATGTTTTTATTCATTTCATGTTGAGAATCCTATCCTGTGGAAAATCAGGCTCGGAGATAATATTTCAAAGATGATATAAATTAGTTTACAAAACTGTACCAAATAACTCATAAGCTTTTGTTGACCAAATAATCCTTAATATGTTCAAGCAGTGTTATTGGGGAATCTGGAATTGCTGCTTGTTAGAGACTAGACTAGTTAGGTGAGCTAGAGCTTGTTGATGTGGCTAATACTTAAAGCAGAAAGCAACACTTTCTAACGTACTTATTAGTGATATCGACAGCTGTAGTATGAGAAACCCAGACTGATGGACTTAAACTTTTGCTTTAAAGTTTCTGTTTCAGTCTCCGTGCTATACCTGACACAGCACTTCATGGGTCTTGCTTGCATACTGAACACACTGAAGCCATATTATCCCTCCACCAGTGAATTTTAAAATGGAACGTCCTTCAGTTTGAGGACAAGTCACTTGCTTTTATGCTAAATCTACCCATGTTTCATGGTGTCCCTTCTTTTGTGTACCTCAGAGTTAAAAAAAAAATCATGCTACAAAGTTTACTGAAGATGTCGTTTACATGAAAAGAAGCCATCCCACATCATTTTACATTTCCCATTGTAATGGGAAATGATGATTTCCCATCATTTTACAATACCCATTGATTGTCTGCTTCTTGCAGGTCCCCCGTGTAAAACGGGGGGCCACAATGGAGAGGACGTTCTCGGTGGCTGTACCGCGATTGTGGAACTCCCTCCCGGAGGAAGCCCGTCTGGCCCCAAGTTTGTGGGCCTTCTGCCAGGCCTGTAAGACTTGCCTGTTCTCCCAGGCCTTCGGAGGAGGGGAGGTGAGGTTGGGATAATTAAAACGTGGGGGGGTAGTGGGGTCTTTTAGATGGGTTTTTAAATGTTTTTATTTGTTGTTTTATTGTTTCTATTTTTATGTTGTACTCTGCCCCGAGTTGCCATGGGCATGAGGGGGGCGGCTAATAAATGTAAATAAATAAATAATAAATAAATCTGGATCTTAAAGGTGTTTAGATAGATGGGTTCTTCAAAGTCTTTTAGAAACCAACTCTCCGGGTGAAAACAGACATGATGCTAACTCCACTTTAACACTGTTTTAACATTTCTTATGCATGTTGCAGGACTCTATTGGTGTCCTATGCATCCCTGCAACATGCATAAGAAATGTTAAAGCAGTGTTAAAGTGGAGTTAGTGTCGCGTCTGTTTTCACCCACAGACACATTAGTTATCATCTTGGAGATCTAGTTTCTTTTTTCATCCAGTACCCAAGAGTCTTGATATATCATGACAGTTAGATTATGTTCACGTGAACACTGAAACCACCCTTGGGAAAGTACCTCAGAGAAGAATATTGCAGAGACATCCAATGGGGCCGATCCCATGCCCCACGGATCCTGCCCATACCTCGATTGTGCCACACGGAAACTGTGCATGCACGTAGCGGTGCATGTGGAATCCGCAGGTCATGGGATCGGCCCCAATTACTCCATGGTGCTTTGGAGTTAGCTCAGTCCATTACCCCACTCTAGTCCGGGTAAGCTTTTGGGGGGAAGCTTTTTTTGTTTGTGCGTTGTTGTTTTTGTGTGGTTTTTTTTTTATATAAACCCCTTTATCCTGAAATCAAGATAAGGTGCCCCTAACCAGAAAGTAGAGATGTTTCCAGGTTTTTTTTTTTTCCTTAGTGTCCCTGTGCCTCAACTGAATACTCCAGGGAAGGTCACCCCAAACCACCCTTGTAATCCCAGTGTAATCTGTTCATGCAAGTGAGCCCATAGAAAGAGAATAGGAGCAGGACGAAATGTGAAGCCAGTTAAAAAACCAGACTATGCTTACATGCTGGAACAATATAACTACTGATTTTTTAAACTTATATATCTTTCTTCCAGACATAGGAACAGTATTGAAAGTTGTGAGCATTACAAAGGAGAAGTGGACTATGGAGGAAGTAGTACTGGAAGAGCTGCAGATATTCAAAGTAAGGATTAATAGCTGCGGAGTGTCTGAGCAGCATCAAAGTATAGCTGAAGGAAGGCCATGCTTCATGGAGTTCAACCTTTAAAAACGCTTTTGAAAAATGAGTTCCAATTTCCAAAGATTTTTTTTTTAAAAAAAAAACCTAAAATCAATTACTTGAGTTTTAAAAGATGATCTTATCAAAGATTATCTTAATAAAGGGGGGAGGGGTACCAGGCAGGCCCCTCCCTCTGCCAGGGCAGCACCACGTGAAGTGTTCCTGCACCTGCAGGGGGAAGGAGGGCTGTCTCAAGTTTCTTGCTTTTCTCCGTGAGAATCCGGGCAGTTTCTCAATTCGTTCCTGCTTGCAAAAAGGAGCCAAGAACCCGGATTCTCATTGAGAAAAGTGGGAATCTGAGAATCGAGTTTCAGCCCTACGTGCACTGATATAACAAATAGTAGGATGTGCCCTGCTGATTTATTTACTTTTTCAGTCGTCGTCCTCTCCTTGTTTGCAGCGTTTCTCTTTTGTTTTTGCTTTTGTGAAGCTCTTCTCTTTATTTATTTTTTACAATATTTTTATTTAAATCTTTATTTTTTTTAACCTGCTCTTTTCTGCAGCCTCTTTCCTAATTGAAGGTTGAACCCAAGAATGTCAGGGTTTAAGTCACATTTTTGAGCCCATGATGATCAAGTGACATTGAAGTCGGGTAAAAGGAGTCTCTCCAGCCCTCTGTGGAAAAGATTTTACTGAGTAAATCTCCACAGGGGCCTTCTGATGTCTCATCCAGATGATGAGCATGCTCTTGATTTAAAGGCTGTCTCTTCTTTCCACTACCATGGACACCAGTTACAAATATCACTTTGGAAATACCAAGATAGCTCGATGGGCTGCCAAATAATCAGGAGTTTCAGTATATGCACCAATTTGCTGCATTCTTATAAAGTAATGTCAAAGGCAAATGAGCTATATCATATTTAATATTGAAAGGGGTTCTGTGCTGCTCTGCAGACATTCCTTCAGAATTTTACCTCTGCATTGTTTGCTTTTTTCTTAAACATAAAATTTAAAAGAAAAGTGCCTGTACAAAACTATTCATTTTTCTTAAAGCCACACAAAAATTAAACATTAGATCTGATATTTTGTTTTCCACTATATGTGAGCTAAAGTAGCAGTCACAGTCATGTTCTAATAAAGTCAAGGACAACATTTCCACATCTTCATAGGAAGCAAAATTCATTTCTCTGAAGTCCAAGGGTCCATGCAGCTCATAAATTTCCTTTAAACCGTCAAAGCTGTGCTTTAGAGAGACATATATTACACAGGCCTTGTGCTGCCCATCTCTAAAGGATGAACGTCTTCTTTAATGAATGGAAACTAATCTCTCTGCAAGCAGAAGGATAAATACTTACTCTCATGAGTTATTGGGAGCAGGTACAGTATATAGGACAGGGGAAGGGAATCTTTTCCCTCCTGTGGACCCCTTTGAAAATTACTGCAAATTCCATGGGCCAGATAAGAGTTGGGCATGGGGGAGAGATGGAGAAGGGAAAGGAAGGGTACACAAATCATGGATGTTTGCCCTCATCTCAGCTCCCTTCCTCTGAGTTCACTCTTTTAATGTTTGAGGGGATGGACTGGGTGGATCCACAGGATGTATCCAGGAATTAGAAAGGGATCAAATAAAATCGGCCATGGGCATGACGTGGCAAGAGGTTTCCTCCCCCTGATATTATATTTTGGTTTTGTACTTTTTTATCAGACAGTCTTGAATAGATTGTATTTAATTTAGGTACAGTAAATATATAGTATACTATAGTATACTATATAGTATAGTATACTATATAGTACAGTATAGTATAGTGGGGACCTGCACAGTATATATAGTACAGCTATTAAGGTCTACGCTATTTTCTATTAAAGCTAAAATAGAATTAAAATTACTAACTTCCTGACATTTATCCACTCATTTTTCAGCATCCATCATCTATCTTAACAATCGAGATGTCTCCAAAGCAGGTACTTTGCAATTATAGTTTGAGTGGTTTTCTCATGTAGTTTATTGTTTTGTTGGTGGCCTCTGTGGTTTGTTGACCAAACTTGCATGACTAGGCATTTTAAATTACATCCAAAAAATTGTGTATGAGATATTTGCCTTCACAATTCATGTTTGCACTCAGCCATTTGTGTGAACAATAGGGGTGGGAAACCGGTAGAATCCGGTATCCGATAATGCCGGTATCGGGCGTACCGGCATTATCGGATTCGGCCCGGTAATCCGGCCCCGATCCCTGGGGGGGGGTGTTTAACACCCCCCCCCTCCAGGGATCACCCCTACTAAAGGCTCAGTGCGCCGCTTCACTTACCTTTGGGAGCTCCGGCGGCGGCGGGCGGTCCGGCGGCCTCAGCGCCGGCTGTGGCTGCCGGCGTCAGGACGTTCTAGGCCTTCCGGTGAAACCCGGAAGTTCACCGGAAGGCCTACAGCGTCCTGACGCCGGCAGCCACAGCCGGCGCTGAGGCCGCCGGACCGCCCGCCGCCGCCGGAGCTCCCAAAGGTAAGTGAAGCGGCGCACTGAGCCTTTAGTAGGGGTGATCCCTGGAGGGGGGGGGGGTGTTAAACACCCCCCCCCAGGGATCGGGTCAGGGTCATACTTACCGGCGGCTGCGGGGACGCCGCGGCCGCTGGTGCTGGGGGGGGGGCCTCGCCTCGCCTCGCCTCGGGGGTCGCTTACTCTTTTGTTAAACAAAAAGCCAGGCTGGGCAGGGTGGGTGGGGGGTGTCCCCCCTTCCACCCGCGCAGCCTGGGAGGGGGAGGGAATTTATTTTAATTTATTTCATTGGTTTCAATGGGGACACAGCGCCCCATTGAAACCAATGCAATAAATCCGGTACCGGTATACTGGATTTAAACCGGGAATCCGGTTTTCGGGAAACCGGTAACCGGTAAATCCGGTAGCCGGTATTGGGCCCGGGGTCCCACCCCTAGTGAACAAGCTGGTAGAAAAAAGGAAATAATCATATAGCGGTGGGATGTTCAGGCATTCAGGTTCCTTATACGTGAACATCATCCTGCAAAACAGTTAACTGCAGCATTATTGGGCAGTCGTTCTCTATTACTGACCAGAATGTGTGAATTTGAGCTGAAACAAGTAGCAGATTTTGTATTTGTAGGTTTATTTGCGTTTTCAGATAGCCCTCCAAATATATGAATCATATCTTCAACCAAAATAGATATTTTCATATCCATTTATTCTGTTATTTTGGTCCAGATACTTAATTTATTTGTGGTATTTTGGTTTGGTTGTTTCCACCTGTGTTCACTGCATTTTCCCCCATTGGCAGCAATGGAGGAAACATAGGGTAGTATCAAATGGGGCAATAGCCCACATTAGTCTTCATCAGGCATGTTCCTGCATGCCTGTCTATTAGGCATCTGCCATATGGCCTCCATGTAGTTATCACTAGGGCTGGGAACCCAGTTCTTGGTTTCTCGTGTTCCTTGACGAGAATCCCAATTCTCATCTTGTTCTTGTAAATGAGAACAAGTTGAGAATCAGCTGGATTCTCACTGAGAAAAATGAGAATCTCAAAAAAACAGAATACCCACTGCTGATGGAAGGAGGGAGTGATGGGGGTGGGGAAGAGAGAGGAAGCCATGCTGTTCCCTGCCCAGCTTTATTACCTTGTCTGGGACTGGCAGCTGTCTCGTTGTGGAAAGCTTCCCAATGACAAATTTTTAGGAAGGGGGCAGGCTCAGCTGATACCTTAGCATTCTATTGGCTAGCAGGAATCGGAAGCCAATAGAATGTTGGAAAGCTGTGCTAATCCTGCCTCTTCCCTTCTACTCTCCCCCTACCATCTGGAAGTCCTTTCCAGATGGGAGGGGGGACATCAGGATGGAGGTGGCAGATTGTAAGCATTCTATTGGCTAGCAGGAGTCCTAGCACCCAACAGAATGCTGAAAAGCTGTGCTGAACCCGCTTCCTCCCTTTAGCTTCCCTCTCCCACATGCAATACGGGCAGGGGACTGCCTGTTTATTAGGCTGAATGCACTAAGCATGTGACACATGGTCCTAACATGGATTCCAGAAGACTGTCCTCTCATTTGGTAACACCCACAGTGAACATGGGTTCCTGGTTATTTCAGTTATTTTGGCATTTCAGTTATTTTGTTTTGGCTATTCCGAATGCATGATAACACCGAAGTGAAGCTGAAATACCAAGTTACCAAACCAAAGTAAAATGAAATGTTTAAAGTGGATATATGGTGAAGCAGGAGCAAATATCTCCTTTGTCAGATCCAAATGGAAGCAGGCAAATGTGTTTAATAATGTTTTTGCTGCTAATATTTGTTTCAGCCCTAGTGCACATGAACAGTAGTAGCTCTTTTCCCATGCTGTGATATAGACTGAGCTTCTCTGCTACACTCGAGCATCAGGGGACATGGCTTCCATCAGCATTGGTGGAGTGAATGTGGACCTCATTATGGGCTAGCATATGTACAAACAACAACTGTATAGTTAATTTGGAGAAAAGTTGCAACTAGTCTTGTCACAACTAGGTGTTAACCACTCTGTGACCTAAAAACCATCGTTCAGTGGAGTATTTAAAAAAACCACACACACGCACACACAATTAGTGAGCAAGTAATCTAAGGTTGCTTTCTGACATTACATGTGGAGTGGGACTTTCAGAATCGCGATTGTGGCTCTGTAATTGCAGGGATTAGTGCCTATGAGAATGCACTGATCCCCTTTTATCATGTGAGAACAGGCATCCTTGTAAAAACTACATTTGAGGACCCGATAATGTGTGCGTGTTCTTGCATGATAAAAGGGGATTAGTGCATTCTCACAGGTGATAATCCCTGCAATTACAGAGCCGCGATTGCGATTTCACAAGTCCCCTCCCCCCATGTAATGTTGGAAATCAGCCTAATTGACTATCCCGATAACTGTTTGCGACATTACTACACAGAAATTTTGCAGGCATAGTTTAATGGATTGGCCAACACTTTACAATTCGGCTGTGTTGCTGTAACAAGCCATTGGGGCCCAAGTTAAGATCAAGACCCAGTCTCTTGGGTACTGTATAGACACATTGTGAACAATACTCCCCTTCTCAGACAGATTTCAGTCTAAATAGACAAATCAGACAAACAGTGGACTAAAGGAAGTATTATTACACCTCTGGTTTACAATGGAAGTTGAGGCACTCAAGAGGTTAAATTACTTGCTGAAGATTCTCTGTGTCTCCTAAGAAATTATATTTTTTTTTCCATCCAGACTATCCTTTTTCTTTCTTTTGTACATAATTATGGGTATTGCAGAAAGCTGCTGGCTCTTTATTCCAATACGACTATTAGAGGTGTGCACCAGGGACCCATGTCATGATTCATTTCCTTTTTTTGTTTTTGTTATTTAAATAGGTTGTTTTTGCTTTTGTTTTCGATTTTGATTTCCATTGATTTCAATGGAAAACACATTTGTGGCTGTAACGTTTTTGTTTTCCATTATATTTGTATGAACCTTGGAGAGATTGTACCTCCAATGGAAGGCATTATGTGTACCAAAGGACAGAAAGATTGGATAAAGGAATTAAATTTTGATAAGCAATTGAATTATGTTATTTTGCAAAGATCTGCATATACATTCTGGGCTGTAGCTTCTTTGTCTCCCATGGATGAAACATGGCAAGATGTGATAAAGGGTCCCAGTTGTATAAGCATGCACAGCATATGCAGAGAATGAGCCTATGCCAGGGATTCTCTTACATGTCACTCTGGTATAAAATCTGTTTGTGATGCCAATTGGCGAGCAAAAATGTCAACCAAATATCCTCATTCTGTGCTGTGACCATCCCAACATCTCCCCCCCCCCCCCCCCTCACTTGTTACTGAGAAGTTGGAAGCATCTGTTTAGAAAAGAGCCAATAGAGATTCTCTTATGTCCTCTGTCACAGTGCTGCAGGATGTGATTGTGATGATAATTGTCCAGTCTGGATGTGTAAACCATGTCTCCTGATTGCTGGGATGCTATCCTCAAAGTCCCAGTTATGTCCTTTCTATGCCTACCTCAGGGCCGCCCCCTATGCCCGCCTCAAAGCCACCACTGATTGTCCTGTAAAGCTCGAAGTATGCAGTAGATGGCCAGTGAATGTGTCTGTCAGTCTGTTGGGTTGCTCCTCATTCTCCCTTCTACAGCCTCCCTCCCAGCACCATGCATGGTGCCTGCCTCTGACTGGCACTGCATGTGCTGCTATTTATCTGAAGAATGGTCTTCAAGGGGACACCTTCAATTGCTTATAAAATTGGGTCCCTTTATCAAATTGTGCTGTAGTTTGGCAGAGATGACAGGGAATGTGTGGGACACATTCCTGCCAAATGTCTTGTAAACAGGATGGAATATAAAAAAGTTACAGCCGGAAATGTATTTTCAACTTAATGGCTTATAACATCAGGACCCTTTATCCAATCTTTCTGAAATTTGTCAGGATTGGTAAAGATTGTCAGGATTGGTTTCATGCAAATTGGATGGAAGATAAAGAAGTTGTAACCAGGAATATGTATGCAGCTTTTCTTAAAATCACAACCTTCAATTTGCTTATAGAATTGGTTTCCTTTATCCAATCTTTATGAAATTTAGTACACAAAGTGTCCTCTATTGGGGTTACAATTGCCGCACATTTTATCAGAAGCGAATAAGAAATAAAAACGTTATTGCCAGGAATACGTTTTTTGGTTTTCCCATTATTTCGAAAATGGAAATTCATTTTCATTTTTGTTTTTGTTGTTATTATTTGTCATTTCCCTTTTTACAATAACAAAAAAAGAAAATGAAAATTTTCATTTTGGTTATTATAACAAAAACGAATTGCACACCCCTAATTGACTATTGTGTTTGCATTAATAAACATCTCTGTTATTTCAATGTCCTAGTCCTCTTTCCAACCATCATGTTCGCTGTAGTTTGACAGCAGAGGGCCCAAGCACACAACAAACTTTTTATAAAATCTGGGGCAAGGTTGAAGGACTGTGAGTGCAGTATCAACAATGAAAGAAAAAAATAAAGAACATTCTTCAGAATGCCTCTAATTCATTTGCTTTGCCTGATTTACAGCAACAATTGTACATTGGTTCCAGAGATGGATTGGTTCAGCTTTCATTGCACAGATGTCACACGTATGGGAAGGCTTGTGCAGACTGCTGCCTTGCCAGAGACCCTTACTGTGCTTGGGATGGAAATTCATGTTCCAGATACACACCAACCTCAAAAAGGTAAAAAAAAGTATTCAAAGTTCCCATGGAAAATCCACCCACTCACCCAGAGTTCTTCATTGGTTCCCACTGAGTTTCTAGACCGAGGAAGACACACAGGGCATGTTGTGCTTTTTCAGCACATAGTTTAATTAAAAACTATAGACAGAACTGTGGCCATGTTTTCTATTTCTGGTGGGAATACTAGGAAAACAATGCAACAGATTAATACAAACAGCAGCAAATGAGTTACTGCAATAGAGTTACAAATTTAATAAAATCATCAGCTACATGCTGTTTTCAATATATTTGCTGTGTTGGCCCAAACAATAAGCGAAATAAGAGACAAAGGAGTTAATAACCACCCCATCACCACCCCTTTAAAGATTAACTGTTTTGTTGAGTTTTGAACTATAGATGATAGACAAAAAATGTTTTCAGCACCTTCAAAGCATATAACTTTAGATGCTATTTAATTAGATGATACTTTTTACTGGACAAACTTCTGATGGCATGTGCAATTATTATCATCATTATTCATTATTATTAGTAGTAGTAATAACCCCTAACCGCCTTCGTCCCTTCTCCCTTGCTGCCCCCCAAGCCTGGAACTCTCTCCCTGCCCACATCTGCCTCGCCCTCTCCCTCCGTTCCTTCAAATCCTTCCTCAAAACCCACCTCTTCCTCGCTGCCTTCCCCGACACCCGCTAGTACTCCCCTCTCAAAATTCACTGTCCGCCTAACTGCAACCAAGCCAAGCACGTGCACCTGAGACTCCGCATCCACTTGAATGTTTTTATCCCTTGTCTTTCCATACGTCCCCTATCCCTGTCTTCCCCCTTCCGAGTCTATTAGATTGTAAGCCGTAGGCAGGGACCATGTCTATCTCATTGCTATGTAAAGTGCCAGGTACACTGCTTGCGCTATACAAATGGTTGTAATAATAATAATACTAATATTAATAGCCCATCCTATCCCCCCAAATGGCTCAGGATGGCTTATAACAATTTAAAATATATATAATTTATATATTAAATAAATCCCAAACCCCAAAGAGCTTAAAATAACTGAAATAATAAAATATATCATACATACAACACCAATCCCATACCCAAGCACCCAAATCCCATCCGTCTTCCCATCCCACCCATTCCCACTCCCCTACTTCTCGCACAAGAGAGTTCCCAATCCCCAGGCACTCCCGCAGCTCTCAGATGGGAGAACACCCACCCCACAAGCTCATAGCAACCCTCAGACAGAGGACTTGCCACCAAAGCATTCACACCCCAAATCCCCTTTAAACACAACATCAATTTTAAAATGCATATAAAATGCATTCCCTCACCTTGCAATCCCCCACCAACCCAACCCTCCCATTCCCATTTCTCCAACTCTGACTTGGAGGAATTCTCTTTCCCAGCCTAGTACCCTTCCTCATGGAGGGGCAATGGCTAAACTATAAAGCTACGCAACCTATCCGCCTCCCACTCCCCCGTTTCTCACATGAGAATCTCTACCCAAACTACCACACACACCCATCACTTCCACTCTCTCTACCCATGACATCTCCTCATAAAAACCCAGGCAGTAATATGAAGGAGGGTTAAAAGCAGCAGCAATAAGGTGGCAACTCTTTCAGGACAGCAGAGCTTTGTGGCCATGGTCACACAGTCCATGAATGGCCCAAGAATGATCAGCACCCTTTAGCTGTGCCTGATGGCTGCTGCCTCAATGCAGCTTGCTCCCATTATGAAGGCTGTACCTGAAGGGGAAAGCAGATGGCATTGGTGCCAATCCTCAATTATCTAAGCTTCAGGGAGAGGAAAACAGCCCACAGACAGCCAAGCCCCTTCCCTTTGAGTTACCCAGAGCTCCTGCCACAAAAGAACAAAAGATAGCAACTAAACTAATTTGTCTCCTATCTAATCTGCCTGCTGTAAAATGTGGGATCAGTCCCACCTGCAATGGGGAGTACAAGTTTTAATACAAGCTAATGTCAGCAGCAGTTTCTGAAAGGTGAAGAGACCATGTGGAGAGGTATCTCATAGGGATGTGCAAACAGAATAGAGTTCAGAAATTCGGTTCGGTTCAAAAATCTAGTTCTGTTCGAAAGTTCGGTTCAGTTGACCGAACCATTCGAGTATGGTTGAATTCTGAACTGAGTTTGTATATTCAAACCTGGGATTTTTGGCCTTCCGAACTCGTTCGGATTCGACCGAACAGTTCCGTCGAATTCGAGTTCAGTTCGAAGGTCGGTTCGGTCAACCGAACTATTCGAGTTTGGTCCGAACTTCCAAACCACATTCGCACATCCCTAGTATCTCAGCTCCTCCTACCCACAGAACTCCTACTCGGCATGAACTTGAACTCTAGAAGAATTGTTGCTGACTCAGCCAGAATTCCTCTCTTGCCTCTGCTACCTACCACACTCCTCCTTAATCTCCCCATTCAGTTGTGTGCATAACTAACCACTGTGTTCCTTCTGGTAAAAACTAACAGTCTATGTGCAAGCACTGCAATCGCTGATTTGCCCGGAGGAGTGCTGCCTAGAAATTAAATCTAGTATTGTTTCTAAAGAGTCGAGGGTTATTTTGTAGATTATATTTTCTTATATATGTATGTATGTATATTTCCACCTGCAACAAAAGATAAAGATGACTCAGGGAAATGTAAATGAAAAGAGATAAAGCCGGCCTAAGGCTCAGTCATACAGTTGTTCATCCTTGTGAATAGTAGTGGGCTGATGTGCTTTCTTCCTTCTGGATGGACAGCAAGGGAAAGCTTGTTCATTTTAAAGAAAACCCAAATGGATGCCTAGGCCTCAGATCTGTGAGAATGAGGATCCAGGGGAAGGGATTAATGGTTAGTACAGTGTAGGCCAGTTGTTTCAATATTTTCTTTCAGCTCATTTAAGCAGTGTGGTATGCAGCACTGCCAGTATATCAGAGTCTCAGCCTGTGTGATAAATATAGGGATGATATTTATTTGTTTGTTTGTTTGTTTATTGCCATTTAATATCCTGCCCCCTTTGCGCCCCAGGCACCCGCGGGCAGCGCACAACACTATATTTAAAATAACAATCTAAAAACATTTAACTACAAAAATAAAACAACAAATTCAAACATAACTGGAGCTAAAATGCCCAGCCACCCAACCAAACCCCCCCACCCATTACCCTTCTCCCCCACCAAATGCCTGGTGGAACAGCCAAGATTTACAATATCGATGGAAGGAGGGGAGATTCGGGGATAAACAGGCCTCCACCAGGAGGGAGTTCCACAGCCTCAGAGTGGCCACCGAGAATGACATGGTCCCCACCTGAGATACTCGGGGGACCTCAAGGAGAGCACCCCTGGCGGACAGCAGGGGCCGATCCAGAACATGGGGGGTGAGGCGATCCCGTAGGTAACTGGGACATAGACAGTGAAGGGCTTTATAGGTCAAAACAAACACCTTGAAGTTCCCCCCGCAAGGGTTTAAGGGGTAGTGGCAGGAGGGGCGGGATAATAAATGTCTTAAATAAATAAAATAATAAATAGTGGATACCTCTCCTAATATTTCCTGTTCCCCACCCACCATAGAAGTAGAATTGCTTTTTACTGTGTATAGAAAAATCGTTGCTCCTCCCAACAACAGTCTTTGGCACCACTGTGCTTCTACAAACTAATTATTCTAGCCACCCCATGATGGTTATAAATCCACATCTAAAGCTAACTCTGCTGCTTGGATATTGCTATGCATGGCACTTGAAAGATTCTGATTTGCCTGCATCTGCTTCTCCATTTGGCAAGTGAAAATAAGCTCTCACTCTATAAATAAAAACATTAAAATAATTATTGCCATTTGGGTCGATCCTAAGCCCCGTGGACTCGCACACGGGACATGCACAATGTGCTTGTACATGGGCATGCAACCCATGCACAATCCATATGCACCCCCATTAGGAGTGTCATGTCATACGTGTAATCTAGGTGGAAATCTCACATGCGTATGTGCACATGCGTGTGCACATGTAAGCCAGGCACACGGGGGTTCTGAATTATGCCCATTGTTCATTAGGCAGAAATCTGAAAATTTGGTCACAGAGAAATTAAGTAAGCTTTCAAAAATCTTCAGTCAAGAGACAGGGTAGTTCATTTGAAGAACAAGAAGTCCCTCTACTTCTGTTCCCACTAAAAGTGAAAAACAGGAGTTAAATAGCTGTTCCTTTCTCTCTGTTTGGGAGCCTGTAGGGAACTGTCTGCAGGGGGAACTCAAACAACAAAGAATTTATTTATTTATTTATTTATTTATTTATTTATATTTAAAAATGTATGCCGCCCCTTCCTGTCTCAGGCATCTCAGGGCAGCTCATAGCATATTAAAAACCTGATTTTAAAACATTAAAACAGTAATAATTCTATTAAAAGCAATATAAAACCCCATTCCCCCCTACCCTAACCCAACCCGCCCACCCCATCTCCCTCGGGAAAGGTCTGGCGGAACAGCGAGGTCTTACATTGTCTGTGGAAAGAGGGAGTGAAACAGAGAGATGCTACACCTCTAAAGTAGGGAAAAGTAAAAACAGGAAAGTCTGATGATTTCTGAATGTGGGGAAGTGGAAATAATAAGCAAGAACTGCCTTCCCTGGTTTACACTGCTTCTTTGCAGAGATAAGTATTTCACTGTAACATCTCCCCTCCTCATGGGTACAAAGGAGAGGCTAAAGGGACATAGGAGGGAGTTATCCCCAACAAAAGTGCTCATGGGAACAATCCCATTTCAATTTTAGTTGAAAAGATGGCATTAAGTAGCCAAGAACTTTGAAGTTTGGTTCCCTTCTCAGTGCATCATAATGTTGTCTGAAATTATGCTGGTTGGTTGGTTGGCTGGTTTTAGTTAGTTTATTTAAAGTTTATTGGTTCGACTATCCGCCATTCACCATACAGTACAGCACAGCACATAGAGTACAACATAGAACAAAATACCAATAACCGAAGTTAATAATTGGTCTATGACAGATATTAATCTTATATTCTCCTGGAACAAATATCCCATCCCTATAGTAGAAAGTAATGATTTTATGTATCTTAACCAAGGCAAATTATAACTGTAAGATCGCAAATTGTCCTCAATATAACACATCTTAATAAGTCGTGAGGGGGGAGCTTCCAAGACTTTAACCCAATATCTTACCACTCTAATACTAACAGCTGTTTCCGAATTTAGGAGGCCAGTTTCAAGTCTTAAAAATGCTGCTGGGGTTTCTGGGAGTAAACCAAGTAAAGCGCAAACAAATTTATTTTGGGGGACATTGATCTGGTCACTAACTGCAAATCCCCATATCTCAGAACCATAACGCAGTTGGGCAATCACTTTTACACGGGAAACATATAGGACATCAATCATGGCTTTCTTAAGATATTTTATATTCAATGACATGATCCCGGCCGTTGTCTGGAAATGCCTTGATTTTGCAGCCGAAAGATGTCTTTCCAAGAAGGAGAGAGGATCAAAAGTAGGCCTAGCTATTTATATTCCTTAACACTTTCCAACCTGATTTTGTCAACACACCAGGGGAATTGCCTTGCCCTTCCCCAAAAGGCAATTTTAGTCTTAATATAATTAATGTCTAACTTATTCCTTTTGCAAAGCACATTCATTTTTTTCAGAGTCCATTGGAGCCCTATTGGGAGTCCTTGACAATGGGTGTTTTCAGATGTTACGGGGCCAGTTGACCCCGTACCGAAAACAACCCATTCATCCCCCGCCGGGATGACCCCGTCACGCCATATCACACGTGCCGGGGGATCCCAGTGGGGAAACTGGGAGGGGGCAGGGCCACGCAACGCAACGTGCGGCCGCACGGCCCCGCCCCCTCCACGCTCCCCGCCACCCACCCTCTGCGGAGACGGGCGGGCAGCGGGGCCAATGCGGCCGCAGCGTCTGGCCGAATTCGCCACAGCCCGGGATCCCGCCGGTGATCCCGGGCCATGGCACCCGACCAGATGTGATTTTTTTTTTTGGTCCCCGCCGGGGATCACTTTCACCACGCTTCCCAGGAAAGTCCCCTGGAGAGCCCGTGAAGCGTTGTTGAAATTGACCCCATGTGCCGACTGAGCGTGGCGAACATCTGGCGGCCGCCAAACAGATGTTCAAGGCACAGTGACCACAGCTGGGTATTCACCGTGGTTCACTGTGATCTCGTAACATCTGAAATCACCCAATATCAGGACATCATCAGTAAACAAAACAACACCTATGGTGTATTTAATATATTAGGTGGATGAAAATCCGGACTAATCATTTCTGTGATAAGCTCATTTACATAAAGGCTACAAAGTGTGGGTGCCAATATGGACCCCTGCCGAACCCCATTACCAACTTGGATTCTATTTGTCAGTTTTCCACAGAATCCATAGCGGACCTTTGCCCAAGTTTCATTATAATGCGCTATAAGATTTAACAAGGAAGGATCTATCCTCAACTTGAGCAGCTTTTTCCATAAGAGGCCCCTATCTGCACTATCAAATGCCACTCTAAAGTCAACATAGGAGGCATATAAGGCCCCCTTAGATGCTTTGGTGTATTTATGCCTTGTATATTGGAACACATAAAGATTGTCAATAGTTGAGTATTGATCTCTGAAGCCTGTTTGGACTTCAGAAAGTAAATTTCCTTCAACTATCCACTTAGTAAGATGATATAAAAGATGTCTACCAAACATTTTACATGTAATGTTCAAAAGACTAATCAGCCGATAAGCTGAAGGATTATCTTTACAGTCTTTTTTTATAAATCAGTAGAATTATATGGCCCTTCCAAAAATCAGGGAATTGGCCCTTCTTTATGATGTTATTATACCAAACTGTCAGTATGGGAGCCCACAACTCAGAATTTTCACAATAAACTTCTGCTGGGATTCCATCCGGGCCAGGTGTTTTATTTTTCTTTTGTGGGCCAAACAAATCCATAATTATTTCGTCTGAGACCCTATACACAGACTCTAAATCAGGTGCTTCTTCAGACTCCAAAAGTGGGTTATAACTGGGATCGTTGTGAGCGAACTGACTAGAGAAATACTCCACCCACTTATTTGGGGAAATATTACAATCCAAATTCCTTTTGGAAAGTAGAAGTTCCCCTTGCAATCAATTCCCAAAAGGTTCTGTTGTTCTTATTTTGGATTGCTGTTTTTAATCTATCCCACTGCTGCTGGTAATATTGCTTTTTCTTTCGTAGGAGAAAACATTTATACTGGCTTCTAGTAGAGCAAAACGAAGCCAGAAAGCTGTTAGTATATTCATTTGCCTTCTTGAGCTTCCTCAGTTCTTGGTTAAATTTTCTTTTCTCCTGTCTACAATCGCGATCAAACCATGGGGCACCCAATCTCTGCATACAGTTTCTCAGTAGACACACTTTCTTTTCCACATAAGGTCTTAAAAATTATTTATTTGTACTACGAGAGATGAAATCTCCTGTAAATCCCTAGCAGCTAATATTTTATCTCTAAGCTCCATCATATCACTCTCTTCTAACCTAACTTGAATATTAATATTGACTTTTCCCAACGAAGCCTTCTATTAAATACTATTGACACTGCATTAACCCTATCATTATCCAGCGTTTCCAAAGGAACTCGGGGGTCAAGACCTACTATTTTATTTATTTATTTATTTCGTTATTTGTATATTTTTCTACCCTGCACCCTCCTGCTCATAGAGCAGCTCAGTGGGAAGTGATCATTCTCTAGGCACTGGAGTATTTGGAAGCTTCTAATCACTGTCCAATTAAAAGCTTCAATCAGAACATAATCTATTACAGTCCTTCGCTCGTCTGAAAAAAATGTATAGTCCCCAGATGAAGAACTGGCAAAGACTCCACTTATGGTTCAAAAATTAAACTGCAACAAAAGTCTCTGCAACTCATAACCAGCCTTATTAACACCCCTGTCCTAAAAAATTGGACTAGGTATCCCACAGATCTCATTAATCAGGAGAAAGTCCTCCTCTTCCCAGGATAAACCACCTATCCTGGCATTAAAATCCCCGCCTATTAAAATATCATTATCATTATATTCCTGTTTTATTTTCTCCATGACTTGCATAAATTACACCCATCTCTTCTGGGCTAATTTTATAGTTGGAGCTGACAATAAATCAAAATTAAGGATTACCCAGCCATGCCCTTTATCTAACGTTATACAAACCCCTAGACAAAATTCCGTGTTGAGGGGTATTGTTCCACTGTCCATAGCTTCTTATTAATAATTAGGGATGTGCAGACGCGGTTCAGAAGTTCGGAGTTTGGACCGAACTCGAATAGTTTGGTCGACCAAACCGAACTTTTGAACCGAACTTGAATTCGACTGAACTGTTTGGTCGAATCCGAACCAGTTTGGAAGGCCAAAAAACCCGGTTTTGAATGTACGAACTCGGTTCGAAGGTTCGGAATTCGACCGAACTCGAATAGTTCGATCAACCAAACCGAACATTTGAACCAAATCCAATTTTTGAACCGAACCGAATTTCTGAACTCGGTTCTGTTCACACATCCCTATCAACAATTAAGGTAAGAAGGCCTGCTGAAGGATGTCCCTTGGTACTAACAACCTTTACCAAACAATTGAAACAACGGAAACCCGACATATAAAAGGTGTTGTACACCAGGTTTCTTGCAGTAGAATAATATCAAATTGTGTAATGAACTAGACCCAGTCCTTATCTCCCACTTTAGTGGCCAAACCCCTCAGATTCCAAGAAATTGAGGAAACAGTCAAATCCTGAGACTGGCTGTCTCCGTTGTATCACTAGATCTCTTCTGGTCCCATTTCAATAATGTCCTGAGCATCTTGTAGTTTGTACAACACCGCAGGGTTATTCTGGCCTGGAATTTGCTCCATCCTGCAGCAGGTCCTGGGGAACCCCTATCCCAAGCTCCTCAGACAACAGATGCCTAGACTGAAGCCAATTCCCATAAGTCATAGGCGTGTAACCTAAAGAAGGAACCCAAGATGGAGCTAGCTGTCCTACAATGATTGTGGGTTCAGTTGGCTGAGCCAACTGAGACTCAGCAATCTTTGTAACTGCCTCAGTTGGTTGTCTGGGCACGTTAACCCTAACGTTCATTAGTCTTTTTTCCATTATTCCTATTTGGTCTATGATGTCGTTTTGTTCTTCTATTGGTAAAAGTTTGTATACCGATAGCAGGGTTATTTCTCTTTGGTCCAATTCACTCCCATCTATACCATCATTATTGGGTTGACTAAATCTAGGGGTTTAGACCCCTGGCTTAATTCCAGGGTTTTAGAAACTTCAAAATTGTCTCTCGCAGGGAGCTATCTAGTTAGTTGTCTCAATGGATTATTTCAATCAGCCAGAACTTCCTCCTCTAAGAGAGGGTCATACTCACTCACCTTACTATTATCTTCTACTGTGGGGCTTTTTAGCCCAGGCTCTGGTTGAAGAGGAAGACTTCCCTCAAGTTTGGTAAATTCTTCCCCTATATCACGCTCCCTAACCTGTGTGTCTTCCCCTACTAAAGGGCCATTGAACCCCTGCTCTAGTTGTAAAGGATAGATTTCCTCAGAATTAACAAGTTCTACCCCTAAGTCAAGATCCACAGGAGTAATAGATTCTCCCCCTAAATCACACTCCCTAACCAGTCCTAATCCTAAATCAGAATCCAATAGGTCAATTGAATCAGTTATGGGAGGATCTTGCTTAAGTGTCCTAACTTGCTCTAATGTCATAGCTTGTGGAACTTTACAAACCAATAAATGTGGAGGAGCCATATCTCTAAAACATATTCAAATTTGTAAGCCTTCCCTTTCAAAATAATGTCTCCTACTATAAAGTCTTCCTACAGAATGTTTCCATTTGAAGGTTACAACCGCCCTTGCCCTATTATAATGCTATAATGTAGCACTCTATCTGTGCTACATCTTCTAATGCTACCACAGCTGGCGCCACCCTATCTAAAAGTTGAATGAAATGCTTTTTGCACTCATCTTGGGTCAACATACCCAGGGGTTTTGGATAATTAAGAAAGGTTAATTGATGTTGGATTAACTAGTCGTGCAGGAACAACACATCCTGCCGAATAGGTGCTGGCTGAAATATACTAAGATGAATATTTGGTTCCATAGTGGGCCAGTGGTCCTGTAACAGGGCTACACCATTAGACTTGACCACAAGGGAAGAAGGATTATTTTTACCATTCCTATCAGTATAATTCTGGAGATAAACCTCAGAGCTCCTTGGGGAATGACATTTGATGTCCTCCCTAGTATTGTTCTTGGGAACTATTTCATTAGAACATAAAGCAATACCTTTACTTTTCTGTTGGTTTTCCTTCTTTTTAGAAGATTCAGTAGGGCTTACTTTACCGCTATGTTTCTCTAATAGATGGAAAAGCCTTTTAAAGCTCATTTTCCTATAACTAGAAAGTTTATATGAAATTAATGTTTTTTGTTTTCTTACGCCTTTTACTTCCAGCTTTTTGTGTTCTTTTAACTTAATGAATAATAGCTATAGGATCCTTAGGAGAGACTTGGGATCCTGTGGTCACCAATAATCCCAGGGGGCTTAGCCTTGTTCGTACTGGGCTGCAGGATCAAGTTTAACAAAGTGGCCCTACACTCCAACATCAAGCTTTTTATCGTTTTATCCTTGAATAATAAGGCCAAAGAATCACCAACCAGCAAACAGTGGGTGTTTTCAGACGTTACGGGGCCACTTGGCCCCGTACCGAAAACAACCCATTCATTCCCCGCCGAGGTCACTCCATCACGCCATATCAGACGTGCCGGGGGATCCCGGCAGGGAATCTGGGAGGGGGTGAGGCCGCGCGGCGCAACGTGCGGCTGCACGGCCCCGCCCCCTCCACGCACCCCGCCGCCCGCCCTCCGGGGAGACGGGCGGGCGTCGGGGCCAATGCAGCCGCCGCGTCGGGCCGGATTCGCAGTGGCCCGGGATCCCAGGCCATGGCAACCGGCCAGACGTTACTTTTTTTTGGTCCCCGCTGGGGATCTTTTTGACCACGACATTCCCCCGGCTAGCCCGGGAAGCGTGGTTCAAATTGACCCCATGTGCGGATTGACCGTGGCGAACATCTGGCGGCCGCCAAACAGACGTTCGAGTCACATTGACCACAGGTGGGTATTCACCGTGGTTCACTGTGATTTCGTAACGTCTGAAAATACCCAGTGTGACCCTACAAGGTCCAACTGCTGTAAATAATGAGACCATTCGGATCCATCCCACCCTTCAGTAATCTCCCCCAATTTTACTTATTCAGAATTATAGGATAATGAACAAACTCCAAAAAAATCTTCACCCCACACCTCTTATTTACATGCAGAGGATAGAGGAATCCTCTGTTTCTGGGCAGCATTTGTCAATTGGGAAGAAATCAAGCTAGTTTGCTCTACAAATCTTCCTTGGCTGGGGGACTCACTAATACTCCTCCCCATCTTGTCAGTCACCTCACTCCCATTGTAATGAGGTGAACCAAAACCAATTTGGAAACCTTCCTTTTACCACCCCCTGTTGGAAATAGGAAGAAATCTTGGTTTGGGATGATGGTCTATCTACCTCTCATCATTCCTATTCGTCACGATTGAGGGAGTTAAACCAAGTTGTTTACACACATTTCTAGTAAATACCATATTGGCCCAGGACTGATAGCCTTCTCCTAGAGTAGTTTTTATACAATTAATAACACACCCAAATAAGGCTATGACCCCACTAAAACAAAAAAATTTAAAAAACAATAAACAAGCAAAAACACCTGAGCCCTGAAAACACAAACATAATATAAAAGGCTCTGGTATCATTTAAAAATTCTACACATATAATAATTTTCTAAATGCATGCATAATATCTATGTTCCTAGGTAAAAGATACTACACCTTATTTCTCAAAGACAAACTTAGCAACAGAAAAAAATACAAAAAACGAACAGAATAAAAGACATCGCACCCCTCACTAGAGTAATAAACTCTAGTCCCTAAAAAGCCTCTAGGCCCTAAGATTAAATTTAAGCACAAAATATAAAATTAATTACCATTAAAAAAAATAGAGATGCCTCTAAATAGATAGTTAACCTTAACCTAAGGAGCAGTAACTCACCCTTGGCCAGATAATTGGCTGGATTAATGGACCAATGGTCCCCACACAACAAAAACAAAAATAGCATATTCAGTTACCTAGGTCACTGATCAATAAAAACTGGCCGCAGTAACAAAAGAAGCAATCTCAACAACAACTACCAATAAATAAAGCAAAACAAGTCTGCCTGAACAGCTCTCAGCTTGTGGCTCCGGCTCAAGTTTCAAATGAACAGGCAACAGCAGTAGAACATGGTACAGATATCCCAATATCCACTCCGAGATCCAATGTCTGGCTAACTATATAGCCTCATCAACACAAGAGGGTGTGGCCGGGGCCTCCACGACCCGCAAACGGTCCCGACAATGATGTCACCCATCAACCGGTGCCCAAGTCGAACAATCCCTTCCCCAGGATGTACAGGAGAAGAAAATTAAATAAACTAAAGTAACTTATGGACTTGTTGTAGTAGTAGTATATTTATTAATGCTATTTAGCCATCAGGCTATTACAGCATTCACAAAAAAGTAAGGGCTAAAACTCTAAACAAACAAACAAAACATAATACATACTCAAAAAGATCCATAACTAATCATGGTAATAATATGCTACAATGAACAAATAAATAGCAATTTAAAATACAATAGTAAAAAATCCCCGAGACAACCTATACCCCCCAAAATTCAGAAAAATAAATTCCTTGATACCTGGACTACTTGTTGTCTTTCCTTCTTCTTTTCTTTCCTTCCCTGATTTTCAATTTCTCTCTAGTACAGTTGGATTAGGACGCGGAGTTCTTCACTAGCTGGTGTAGCAGGTGGTACTGTTTCGGTGGAAGCAATTTTAGGACCTCGCCTTAGGCTACGTTCCGGTGCTCCACACCTTCCATTACTAACCAGCAGGTCCACCGTTTCCCGATAGCCCAATGCCCTGTATCGCTGGGGCTCTTCTTAATCCAATTACCCCAGAAGCAGAACTTTCAGTAATAGTATTTGCATGTATACCTCACAACAGAGACCATGACAAACTCCCGCCTCATCTCTGGTGAGAGATCTTCCCTGACTCAGGTCTCCCTTACACAGAGGCGGCTGGTGGAGCCTGGCCTAGGGACAGAGCCAGGGCAACAGTAGGCCAGTGGCGTAGAATAACCCAGCAGCAAGGAGTTCCCAGGGTTAACATTGGATGGGCATTACATTAGCTAGCGCTGGGAACACTGCTGTGTGAAGCACTGCCACCGGGGGATAGAGAGATCTCTTACTGGGGTTCTGTCCACTCTCTTTCCCACTGGGTCCAAATTAACCATAGTAGGTTAAATAAATAGATCACGTTGCCATCACCTACCATTATCCTGAACCCTTGAATCCTCGATTTTCATGGCATCCTTGGCCACCTGTAGTCTTCTGAAGGTGTAGGCTTTGGGACAAGCCTTCCTTCTCGCTTGGAGAACTGGGAAGACTGAGTTACCTCCCTGTCCTGCGACAAGCTGAATCAGAAGAGAATGAAAGGAAAGAGAAGGACAGGACAGAGGAGAAGTAAGAGGGAAAGGGTTTGGTTTTGGAGCATGAGAAGAGGAAGGGGAAGAGATGGGTTCAGTGGGGGACAGGGGAAAAGGGTTTCCTTGTCTGCAGCCTAGTAGCTACACCCTATCCCCAACAGTCAAACACCTATACAAGTAAACAGGCCTTTTTAAAACGGTTTGCCCTGTTGCAGGCTGGCACTGCAAGCAAAACTGGCCCAGCGAGACCAGCATATCGAGTAGCTACACCTTATCCCCAACAGCCAAACGCCTGTCCAAGCAAACAGGCTTTTAAAAAAAGTTTTCCCTGTTGCAGGCCTGCATTGCCACCAAACAACATTCCAGCAGCAGGGAGCAGCTGTAAAACAGCAATGGAAAGGTCAGGATCATTTTATAAAAGAGTAGTCACGACCAGTAGACACACAAATTCACAAAATGATCTCTCTACTAGAGAGGCGGAGGCCATTTTGCCTCTACTCACAACATCCCAACAAACTACAAAGGGCGGGGTCATTTTAAAATGTAAGTAACATTCCAGCAAAGATTAGATTTTTTAGAAACCCTTCCTCCATCCAAGCCCCTAGGTCCCCCACCCAGAAAACAGAAATCAGACAATTTACATGTAAAACAGGAAAGTAACCAATTTTAACCCAGAGTAACCATGGCCAGTGGGGTCCAAGAAAATGGCCAGGGCCTTTGCACATGCCTGGGGGAGGAGGGGGGAAACCAGCAGTGCACCAGCAAACACAACAAGCAAAAGCAAACCACCACTGAAACCATATCTTAAGCCAACCATATTCTCCTCAGCACACCACAAAAGCAGCAGTGAGGAGTTCCACTTGTCCCCCCAAAAATGGTTCACTTCACATCTGTTGCACCCCCTCCCCCATGCATCTCCCAGTCCAACCCTCCTTACCCCCAGGCTGTCCTGTCCCCTCCCCCCCCACCCGGAAGTAGCGGGGGCATAAGGCCCCGGGGACAGCGGCTGAGCCGCAGAAGCCTGCCTGCAGGGGGAACACCTACATCACCCACCTGCTTGCTGCTGGTGCGGGGGGGCTTGCCTGCC
>QEPC01010861.1:765527-793741 GCA_003113815.1 Sphenodon punctatus
CCCAGCCTGGCCCCCTTTCCCCCCAGTGTCTCACATTCCCCCCTCTCCCCCTATTTAGTGCTCACACTTCACGCAGCAGGACTCATGATACTGGTCTGGTCCAAACAGAATCCCCCTCCAAGTTACCACGCCAGGAAACTCCACAAAATGGCTCCGCCACCAATGCATGCAGCTCTGCAGAGCAAAACAGCCCATGCCCTCACTGAGCATGCATGCCCTAAAAAAAAAAAAAACAGCGCTGCCTGCCTGCCCCAATTCAGTTCTAAGGCAGCGCAAGCGCATAATTGCCTGGGCACTTGTAACCAGTGTCCAGGTGGCGTTTAAAAATTGAGCCCATAGGGCTCAATGAAAGCCTGCCCCCTGGTGGCTGTAATGGAAAACTTCAGTTTCCCATTCCAAGCGCTAGGACGGCTCCCCCTAGCCACCTAAGCGCATTCCTATTATGATTGTCCCTTATGGGACTCCATGCAACACCCAGTCCCTCCCTCCTCCAGGCTGCGGGTGGGCTGGCTGGGAGAGAGTGATCTGCAGTGCTCAGAGTCAGCTGAGCTCAGCTCACTGCATCTAGCTTGTCACAGACAGCTGACAGATGTAAACAGAGGAGCCCTCTCCTTTGTGAAAATGAGCAGTGGCAACTTCTGGCGGCCCTGACAGGACTCCTGAACTTCTTGCAGGTAAGAGGCTGTGTGTTCAGGGGGGCAGGGAGCATGGTAGTGGGGCAGAGGGCACAGGAGTGGTGTCAGAGGGCACAGGAGGGGTATTGCTACTGGCGCCCTCAGCTGCATACCGCGCCTGCCCTTACAGCTCCCCTGGGCTCCTGGCTCCACCACGCACAGCCCTGCTGTAGCTCCTGCTTCTCAAGAAGTTCTCCCACCAATGACCAGTCTTTCAAATGGGCCCTGACCCTCTGGCTGCCACCGTCTCTCTGGACAGTTACTCTGGAGCCCAGCAGCCCCTCTGGGTCTGGTCTTCTGAAGAGGGTTAACCATGGGCTCTTCCAGTATCAAGCTGGAATCTTCACTGGCCTCCGCCACCACCACATCAGCCCACAACGTCCACCAACGTCTCTGTGCCTTTTGGCAGCACCCTTCAACTGCTACCCAGAGGCCGCTGCCCGCTGGGCGGTACTTCCCTCTAATAGTGGTTACCTGAAGGGGGGAGGGGAAACACAAACACGGGGCTGTCACTAAAGGGTCCAGACAGCCCCTCTGCAACGATGCAGGATCCCCCAGTCAAGTCAAGTTTTTTTGTAACCATTATGCTGGTTACCAAACAACTGTTTTTGAAGTAGCTCCTAAACTTTTCACCCTTCTCTTATTTTAGCTGTTGATTAGCTATTTGGCATTGCACTGCATTGCTCTCAAACTGAGCTAGAATTATGGTCTTTCATGAAAAACCGAATAGGTTTTTCATGCTTCAGAGCATGAGGCTTTTTGGTCCTTTCCAAGACAATCTTGATTATCATAAAATCTTCCTTAGGATCTGGCAGGGCCTCTAAGCGCAGCTGTGTTTCCTACTGTGTTGTTCTTTCTCCTCTCCCCTAGAAGTGGGTTCCTAAAACCGGCATGCTGTCTCTTTGTGTTTGTTGTACAGACCTCCTTGTGCCGCCTACTACTTTGAAGGCAAAGTTGGTTTTAGCTAGGGTTGTAATTGGCAAGATTAGGGTGGGAGCACTGTGGTCCTACATCTTCTAGCTACTCTGCATTTGGTTATTGAATACCAAGGACGGTGCCTCAAGTGTGATGTATCTCCCTGCTTTTTTCATAGACGAGCCAGGAGACAAGATGTCAAATATGGAGACCCAATCACTCAATGCTGGGATGTTGAAGACAGTAAGTAATTACACTAGAGCTGAAACAGGTACTTAATTTAGTACCCACAGGTAATAGCCAGACATTTTAGTACCACATTGAGTACATGACAGGCTACCTGCATACTTCCCGCTTCCTCTCTCTTGCCTCTTCCTTTGACCTCCATATCTGGACCCACTGCCCTACACACCGTAATAGGCCAGTTAGGAGATATCCAGTCCAGGAGATTCCAGGTATGGAGGTCCTCCATGTGGTGTTTGATTTGGCTGGGGGCAAGCTTGAGGTGTTATTGGTATACCGGGCCCCTTCCTGTCCGGCAGCATCCCTTGCCCTCTAGCAGAGCTGGCCTCAGAGGTAGTGTTGAACTCCCCCAGGACTTTGGTCCTTGGCGAATTCAGCACTCATGTCGACGCCGGCCTTGTAGGAGCGGAGGAGAGTTCATGGTTGCCATGGCAACCATGGACTTGTCACAAGTGGTCAACTGCCCGACTCATGTGGGGGGACATATCCTTGACCTGGTCTTCTGTTCTGGCCTTGAGGCAGGTGATCCGTTAGTGGGGGATGTGAAGGTCACGCCCTTGTCATGGACAGACCATTATCTCCTACAGGCAGGTCGCTCAGCACACCCCCTCCAGAAGGGGAATGGACCAGTTAGGTTGGTCCACCCTCGGAGGCTGATGGAACCGCAACGGTTCCAGGAGGCTCTGAGGAAGTTAACCCTGGACCCTGACGGCCACTCTGTCGATGTGCTGGTACAGCATTGGAACACCTTGATGGGGGAGGCCATCGACAGGGTGGCTCCGAGCTGTCCCCTGCCTCCGTCTCATCACCGCAAGACCCCTTGGTTTACCGAGGAGCTGCGGTGTATGAAGCAGGTAGGCAGGAGACTAGAGCGACACTGGCATCGGACTCACTCTGAATCTGACCGATTTTTCCATAGGACCCATTTGCGGTCATATGTTGGGGCTGTGAGGACAGCAAAGAAGGAATTATTTGCTGCCCTCATAGCGTCTGCAAAGTCGCGTCCAGAGGAGCTGTTCCAGGTGGTGCGGGGGCTGGTCACTGTGGTCTCCCTCCGCCTCGACGGGGACTTGTCCCAGGCCCGCTGTGAGGAGTTTGCCATCTACTTTGCAGACAAGATCGCTCAGATCCAGAGTAACTTCGACACCGGGTTGGATGCAGTAGATGAGGAGTGTGAGGTTATGGACGGACCGTCTGGTCAATCTTTCTGGGAGGAGTTTCAGGAAGTGACACCAGCTGATGCGGTGGATGTCCTGGGGTCTGTTCGAGCCACAACTTGTGAATTAGATCCATGCCCATCCTGGCTGGTGAAAGCCTCCAGGGAGACATTGGGGTCGGTTCTGGCGAGGGTGGTTAATGCGTCCCTTCGGCACGGGAGGCTGTCACCCAGTCTGAAGGAGGCTGTGGTACACCCCCTGCTGAAGAAGCCTTCACTGGATGTGGACACTCTCCAGTTACCGTCCTGTCTCTAATCTTCCATTTTTAGGGAAGGTTATTGAACGGGCTGTAGCTCTGCAGCTCCAGGCACATCTGGACAGTATCGGTTTCCTCGACCATTTTCAGTCTGGGTTCCGCCCCGGCTATGGTACTGAGATGGCGATGGTGGCTTTGGTGGATGATCTCTGCCGAGAGATGGATGCAGGATGTTCTACATTCTTGATCCTGTTAGATCTCTCGGCTGCTTTTGACACCGTGGACCATGGGCTGCTGCTGAGATGGCTGCAAGACCTGGGGGGCTTGGATGGGACTGTCCTTGGATGGTTCCGCTCATTCCTCTCGGGGAGAAGCACACGGGTGGTGCTGGGAGCTGAAACATCGAACTCCCGAGGCCTTGACCTGTGGCATTCCGCAGGGTTCGATCCTGTCTCTGCTTTTCTTTAATGTGTATATGCAGCCCCTGGGGGAGATCGTGAGAGGGTCTGGGGTGTGATGTCACCAATATGCTGCTGATACTCAGCTGTACCTCTCGTTTTCAACCGACCCAGGCCCTGCCATCTTGTGCTTTCCCAATGTCTGGAGGCCATGGCGGATTGGATACGGCAGAGCAGACTGAAGCTCAATCTTGATAAGATGGAGGTGATGGTGGTGGGTAGGGCGAGGGAGGGGCCAGCTGTATCTAGTACGGAGGCTGCGCCCATAAATTTCCGGGCCCGACCTCGCCACTCTTATTCACGCCTTCATCACCTCGAGGCTAGACTATGCAATGCGCTCTACGTGGGGTTTCCCTTGGTTCTGGTTTGGAGGCAGCAGCTGGTGCAGAATGCGGCGGCCCGTCTCCTCACAAGGCGGCGGGAGCATATAACACCTGTGCTCCACACTCTGCACTGGCTGCCTATAGCGTACCGAGCCAGATTGAAGGTGTTGGTGTTGATCTATAAAGCCCTACACGATCTGGGCCCCTCATACCTTGGGTACCGCCTCACCTTCCACGCCTCAGGGCAATCCCTGCGGTCTGCCGGGGGCGCCTTCTTGGAGGTCACCCATGTTAAACGGGGGGCCAGAATGGAGAGGGTGTTCTCGGTGGCTGGGCCGCGACTCTGGAACTCCGTCCCGGAGGAAGCTCGCCTGGCCCCAGGTCTGATGGCATTTCGTCGAGCCTGTAAAACCTAGCTGTTTGCCCAGGCCTTCGGGGGGGGGGGGAGGAGGGGAGGCTAGATTGGTGGGATTTGAGGGAGGGGTCTACAGTAAATGTCGGGGGGATTATTCTTTTAAATTATTTTTATGCTGTGATGTTTTTATGAGTTTTATTGTTGTTTTATCTGTTGTGAGCCGCCCCTGGATGCCATGGGCACGAGGAGGAGGCCAATAAATGTGAAGAAATAAATAAAATAATGCCCACTCCCTCGACCTTCTCTTCTCTAAAAACTTATCTGTCTCCAACCTCTCTTTTGACACCCTCCCCATCTCTGACCACCATTTTGTCACATTCCATATCTCCCACTCCCCTTCCCCCTCTCGCCCATCCCCCCTCTCCTTCTGTGACTTTCAATCTATTAATCCCTTAAACTTTGCTTCCTCTCTTTCCCCTCTACTCTCATCAGTCTCTTCTGCCTCCTTGCCTGACTCTGCTGTCTCTGCCTTCAATGCTTCTCTGTCCTCTACCCTAGACTCCCTTGCTCCCCTCTCCTCCCACCCTACCCGCTCCTTCAACCCCCGACCCTGGCTCACACCCACCACCTCCACTCCTGCACTTGTGCTGCTGAGCACCTCTGGCAGAAATCTCACAGCCATGCTGGCTTTCTTCTCTCTGCCCTCAGCTCTGCTATCTCCCTCGCTAAACAGCACTACTTTGCCACCCGCATTGAATCCTGTTCTCGTGACCCCCATCACCTCTTCTCAACCTTCAATTCCCTTCTCAAGCCCCCCTGTCCTGTAAATTCATCAGGGTTTCCCATTTTTGCAGGTACTCATTTCAGCTCTAATTTTCACCTCTCTGTCCAAAAGGGTATGCGTATATGTGGAGGGCAATTATGAAGCACTTCAGAGTAGTTTTCTGGCAATACTGAGTATCTTGTGCTTGTTATTGCCAATGATTGAAGCAGCAGTGCTTCTGTAGGGAGAGATCCCAAAGATTGTTGAGTAGAGTGTCATGCCCTGACAGTTCAGATCTCCAGTACCTGACAGACCCACAGTCATGGTCATCCCACAGCAGCATTGGTCCACTTGCATCTGACACTGTAGAAGTGCGTAGAAAAAGAAGGGGCCTAAGGCCTTGTGATGGGTGTAGTTGGCAGGAGGTTCTACTTCCCCTGTGACTGGACAAAAACAGCAGGTGTGGTGAGGTGTCACAACTTCTCACATACCTGCTAGCTGCAAGATAAAAGTATCTTCCCCCCACTCACTGTACCTGTGGAACTCATTGACTTGGCCCTGAGAGAGACCTCAGTGACAGCTCCAAGTTAGGGATCCTGTGCTGTCACAGGCAGCAGAGAGTGTAGCAGCAGGGGCATAGCTACTCATAGGCAGAGCAGCACCAGGTCCCAGGAGCCTTGGACCCCCACATGCATGTAGAGTGCATATGCATACTGGAGTGGAGTGTCCCCTCAGGGGGTGCATTCCATCGTCTGCACCAGGGCACATTTTTACCTAGCTCACCGTGGTGTGTGTGTGTGTGTGTGGCGGCTGCCTCTTTCAGTCCAGGCTTTTGAAAGTCAGAGGTTATTGAGCATGTGGTGCCTGAGGCCTGCCTTCTCATAAGTCCAGGCATCATGTAACCTGAGGGAGCCCTCAGCCCAGACATAGGATAGGAAAGCTCGCTGGCGATGGTGTTCTGGCTCTCCATGCTCTGGGTCTCAGGTATGTTCCTCCCAATGCTTCCTCCAAGGTTTGGGGCTGCATTAATTTATGCAAAGAGACAAGGAGACCTAGTGGATATAGAAGTGGACCGAGTCATGGTGTGCATGACTAGGTGTGCAGCATGGTGCTGGGAGCAGATGACCGGTGGGACCTGCCACCCCCATGTGTGTTGTGCTCCAGTGCTACCTGGACTGGCAGCGGGACAGCTCTCCCGCCATGACCGCATGTGTCTGGTACCCTGACACTGTCACAGGCTGTGTCCACATCGGCATGATTTTTATTCCCCCAACTCGTCCACTGATTCACAATGAGATTGTGGCAGCCACTGCAATGCTCTGTCTCAGTTTGCCTTTGTGTAAATGGGGGTTGTTAATACCTTGACAACTGTGGCAAATTTAGATCCATTCGCTTGCTCCCACCCCACTTTGTAAATCAGTATTGTCAAATTGTGATATTTTTTCCTACACGACCAGGTTGTACTGAATCATCATTGGCCTGAACTGGAACAATTTCAGTCACAGCTGAATGTTGTATGCCACCCCGAGCTGTCTTTGTGCTGGAGGGTGTGGGATATCAAATCCATGTAATAAATAAATAAATAAATAACCAGCTGTGAATCCACCTTGTTGTAGTGTCTTCCAGCCCAAACTTTGCAAGCTTTTCAGACAATTGGGTCTACTGCAAGAAGAGAATCTAGGTCAAAATCCAATGACAGTCTTAGAGTAAAAACAGACATGCATCTGGTGGGACAGCTCCCCGACCTTCCCCGAGGCAGAAGATCACGGGCGATACAGCCCATGGCAGTGTCAGAGTACCGGACACATGTGGCTATGGCCGGAGAGCTGGCCCACTGCCGGTCTGACCCAGGTAGGGCTGGAGCACAACACACATGGGAGTGGCAGGCCCTGTCCGTACTCTGCTCCCAGCACCATGCTGCACACCATAATAGACAGCCATCGTGGCCAATGATGAGAATACATGGTGGCAGACCATGGCAACCCCGGACCCAGGGACCACACAGATGTGCTAGCCCATATTGGCCTGCATTAGCCCATATGGGAGGCCATTAGCCCGGGCTGTGACCTCGGAGATTTTCCGAGGACACAGTCTAGCCACTCCCAGACAGAAGTGGGCCAACATCTGGCGGCACCAGAACAGATATGGTGGTGACTCCCATGCCACAGCAGACCAAATCAGACCTAAGCAGGCCACCAGCATCTCTGTTTTTACCCTTAGTCTCCTTGAAAGGACAAGTTAGAGATGCAGATGTTATTAGCCTCTTTCAAAAAGAGTTGCACTGGCAGAAGTGTAGCATTCTCATCTAAATTCAAGCAGTTAAATTTTAAGTGAAAACCTACTTCTTTTTTTTGCCTTCTCACCCTCCTTCTCCTTCTCCTTTTTTTTTTTTTTGTATATAATTTACTCCCCGTTATAGCATCTGTTCTGGATCAGTTTGTTTTCCCATTGCTTTAACAATCAGGTCAGGGTTAATCTTTCTGTACCATGTTTGCTTTCCAGGCATTAGTCATGAAACTGCTGATGAAAAGGTGATTTTTGGCATTGAATTTAATTCTACATTTCTGGAATGCATCCCTAAGTCCCAGCAAGCCTCCATCAGGTGGTATGTTCAACGCTCTGGACAAGAACATCGGGAAGAGGTAAGCTATAGTCCAGTGGTCCCTAACTCCCCTCCCCCTTTTTTTTTTAATCTGTGGCCCATTTTGTGATTTAGAATACTATGACCCCAGGCAGCAACAAAGATATGCAATGTTCATAAAATAATTATCAATCATGACATAACCCTTCTGCTACAGTAATCAAAACAAGAGCTTTCTACATGGAGAATTTGCTCCATTTTCAAAGGCAGGAACCACTGGAATTAGCAGATATTTTACTTTTCTTTGCCTCACTTTGGGTATCCTATAGCATCCAGGTAACCCCATTTGGGTTGTGGAGAGGGAAAGGAGTGGCTGTTTGCATTGTACAATAGGCAGTTTATTTTAATTTATATGCAAAGACTGAAGGAACACCTATCCTTTGTTCTGAACATCCCTGAACACATTTTAAAAAGCACATTGTCACTGCAACTTGAAGGAGACAAGGACACAATATTTGGGATTTCAAGGCCTCACTCTTTATTTAAATACAACACCAAACAGTCTGGGGGGAGGGTAGTAAATAACTGTCAGCAACAAAAACCTGGTCAAGAAAAAAACTATAAGCTATAACTAGGCTGGAGCCCCAAAAACCTGGTGTTCCCGTCTCCTACTGTGGGGAGATCTTTCCCCACTAGTAGGCCTGGCCTCCTTTGAAGACACCCAACTTGACTGAAAAGCCAGGTGATGGTTGTGGCAAGGAATGCTTTTTGTCAGTTACATCTGCTACATCGACTTCAACCGTATATCTCAGACTCTGACCTGGCCACCATCATTCATGCCTTCATCACCTCAAGACTGGACTACTGTAATGCACTCTATGGCTGTTTTTACACAAAAGCCCCTCCCCCCCCCAGTGTTCAGGCAGGTGTGCGGTGGGGGGGGCGTCCGTTTAAATGACTGGCGGTGGGGGGGATGGGTGTCCAATCGGTGTTCGTGCATGCTCCCACGTGACACCCACCTCCACCCATCACCCACCTCCACCCATGACCATTTTTACACGGATGGGGGTGGGGGGGATGGGTGTTCTGGTGTGGTGGTTGGAGGTGGGTGGGTGTCCATTTAAAGGGTTGGTGTGTGTCTGTGTCCTTTACACGGACACACACCCATCTCCACCCACTTCCACCCACAGGGCCTCCACTGGTTTTCCGGAGGGCTCTGTGGATGGAAGTGGGTGGGTGATGGGTGGAGGTGGGTGTTGCACGGGAGTGCGCATGCACCCCCACCCATCGCCCGTGGTGTTCACATGGGCGAACACTGACCAAATACCCATCCCCCCACCCACCGCTGTCCATTTACATGGATGCCCCCACCACCACACACCCGCCCGACACCGAGCAGGTGGGGGGGGGAGCTGTCCATGTGAAAATGACCCAGCTCCACCCACGGAGCCCTCCAGAAGACCGGTGGAGGTGGGTGTGTGTCCATGTAAAGGGACACATACACACCTCCACCCACCATGCCACAACTCCCATTCCCCACCCAACCCCATCCATGTAAAAAAAAAAGCCTACCTTTGGTAATGGTTCAGAGACTTCCCCGTTTCCTTAGGGGGACGGGGCACCAAGAGCACATAACACCAGTGTTTCGTTCTTTGCGCTGGTTGCCTATAGTCTTTCAGGCCCAATTCAAGGTGTTGGTTTTGACCTACAAAGTCCTATACGGTCTGGGCCCTACTTACCTGTGGGACTACCTCATTTCTCAGGTTCTGGATTGGCCCCTATGGTCAGCTAGGAGCGCCCTTCTCAACGTCCCTCGGTTGTCTTAGGTGGCAACTATAGGGGGAGCATTCTTGGTGGCTGCCCCGAGGCTGTGGAACTCCCTCCTGGTGGAGGTTCTTCTGTCCCTAGACCTTCCCTCGACAATGTACGTCCTGGCTATTCCACTAGGTTTTGGTGGGGGAGATGGGTAATGGGTGGGGTTTGGGCTGTGGGGAGAGGTTTCTTAGCAATAGCTCTGCTGTTTCTACCTGTATTTATGATGATTTTTATATTTATATATGTTTTATATTTATACTTTTAAATTATGTGTTAGCCACCCTGAGCTGCGTGAGGCAGGATGGGTGTGGGTTACAAATTTCTTAACTAACTAACTAACTAACTGCATAAATAAATAAATGAATAAATAAAATAAAAGTAGGTTCAGAGAACGGGAAATGAACAATCGCCAAACCACCTGGAACCGCATCTTCCCTACAAGTAATATCATGTACGTACTTCTACCCCTCCATGAAGCTCTATCCGTTGTGCCATATGTGCCTTTCACTCATCTCTTAGGGAGATTGTTCCTTTTGCTATTCCATCCCACCCTCACAAAGCTCACTGAAAACTGGACCACCAAAAGAGTGTAACAATATTTAACCATCCAGGCAATGCCTGCAACAAAGTCAAGGTACATTGTGGGGAAGGCGAAAAAAACCTAAAACCAATAAGTCAATCGAGGCTGATAAGAAAAATCCCATCCCGGCCCCTGAAATTAGTGACCAGCCTTACTGGGTGGGTGCTCAGTCCAGCTGCTTCTCCCCCCGCCCCCCAAAGACCTGCTTTGCATTTCATGCAGGTGGGGGAAGTCTTTATAGCGTGAAGGAAACCTCATCCCGCAAATGCCCTGCTTCCGATGGAAGCAGCGTTTGCTGAGGTTTCTCGTTTCAGGCCTACAGAGAGAAACCTCTTTCCTACACTGAGCGAGTTTTCATCCCAGATGGTTATAGCCGTGCTTTTTGGGCATAGGAAAAGAATTGGACTTTTGGGCGAGTTGGTTCAAGGGTTTAGCAATGTTCCTTCTACATGGTCTGCTTGGGAAAGGCCACAGAAAAGAAGGGTACACAAGCATCTGTTAGGCCCCATAGTGACACAAATTGTGTCATGGGATCCCAGCTGAGTCATGGGGTATGTATGTGCTGTTCTATAGAATCTCTAAAGTTGTTTTTGTACTTCATACTCTGGGAGGGATGTCCCTTAGACTTGCTTTGTGGAGTATGTTTGTTGTGGGTCATCCCCACTTAGTCTTTGTATAGGTAAAGTGAATTGCACCTGCAGGAAATGAGTGGGCACATGAGTAATATGTTTATTTATTTGGCAATTCTCATGCAAATAGGTCATTCTTTTGGTATGGGTCTAATGGTTTCATTGTTGGCAAATACTTTTAAAATAATACCATTCCATATACAGGTCAGCAAGCTATAGAATAACCCTAAAATGCTTGCAAAAATGCTGGTGGATCCACTGAAATGAAGGATGCATAAAAAAATACCAGAATTCTTAATGCATAGGTCTAAGTATTAGTACAAGAACTAGTGGATACAAGCTGGTTATAAATAAGTTTAAGCTGGAAATTAGAATAATGTTTTTAACTATTAGAGCCGTAAACTACTGGAATAAGCTTCCAGGGGCAGTTGTGGGAGCAAAAAATCTGAATAATTCAAAAATGGTGTTGGATAAATTTATGGCATATTTCTTGTAAGGAGCTTTTATTATTTGATGCTGCAGGACAAAGTGTTTTTCCCCCCAGCAATACATGGTCCCACCCCACCCCATCACCACCACCACTATTTTCTTCCTGTAGCATCAAAGTTGTCTACAGCTGGAGGTGGGACTCTTGGTGCATTCTGAAGCCCAGGTACTATATTGTATATCAGAAGCCTTCACCGTATTTGGGTTTGGGAAGGAATTTTCCCTCTGGGCAAATTGGCAGTTGACTCTGAGGGTATTTCACTTTCCCCTGTAGCATGGGTGTGGCGCACCCGTTTAGGACACCCCTATCCTTCTTTTTCTGAAGTTATGTCCTGTTATTTCCAGCATCGGTGCGCTCTGGTTGGTCCCAGTCTCTACTTGTAGCTATTGGTGGGTTTTCTCTGTGGCAATTGTTGGGGTGTTGCAAGTCCTGCTGTGGTGCGGGGAGATGGACTAGATGGCCCCTGGGTTTATTTCCAGCCTTATGACTCTAATTTTTAACTGCACTGCTTTATCCTTTATGCCACCCCACTTTCTCCTACATCATTGCCTCTCTACAGCCCTGTTTTCAAGAGAGCATTTAACAAGTGTTTAAGTTTATGCCCATTCAGGAAAGCAGTTAAACGTGCTCAACTTTATTATTGTTGTTTATCATTTCTATATGCTTTCAGTGTTCAAAGTGTTTTACAGTACTCATCTACATGCTTTTGCCCATGCAAACCTGATGGCAGGCTCCTTTTCTTAGGCTTCACTTCCTTGTGAGAACCTCTGACCTGGCCCCCTTGCCAGTGAGTTCCCAGGGTTGTACTGTGTGCAGCAAGGCCTTTGAACAGGCTCCTTGGCCCCTTTCTTCTCTGGATCCTCCAGGCAAGCCTCTGCCCTCATGGCAGACCTGCCCTGGCTTCCCCCTTCCCTCTTCCTAGTGATCTCCCTTTCTGAACTTCAGCTCACTTCTTATACTTGAGGCCCATCTGGCTACTCCACCCAGCTGAGCTCAGTCAACTCCACCCCTCTTGACTGTCTGGCAACAATCCCTTTAAGGGGCAGATGCTTGTCTCTCCGAACTGTATGGGCTTGAAGGGCATGGCTCCCCCAACAGGTTTTTACCCCTTCTTTGGGCCTAGTCTTGGAAGAACTCAATATGCACCTACTTATATTGACTTCTGGAAGATTTCTAAGAAAAACACCCTTCAAACTGAGTTTGTATATTATGATTATTAAGGTCAGATTAATATTTTCTTACACATGCTATCACTAAATAAATTGCTTCCCAGGATATGGATACATGATCACAGTTTGATAAAATAAAAGCTGGAACCTATGCTATTCCAGATTTGGGAAAGGAAGTTGGGTTAGTTGGCTGGGAGCTCTAAAAGAAATCAATAATATATTCATTTTAAAAAAAAATAATTAACAACAACAAAAAAAGACCAAGAATTTTGGTTACCCTTTGGTCTTATTTTAAATTTTGTTCTAAGCTTATTATGCCAGCCTTTCATCACCCCTTTTTCATTTCCCCTCCCAATGCAACTTTCCACCATCAAATGACCATACAAGCTATTTGTAATGCTGATAAAGTAGAGACCTGCAAATCTGGACCCTTCTGAAATATTCCCATCCCCACCCCATGTTCTCCATTAGTAGGACTTGTTAGGAGTGGGATTATGAAATGCTTTGATTTCCAGGATCTGGCTTCTTAGAAGGTGCATTCACTTAGCCCTCCATGAATAGGGGAAGCTGCCATGGAACACAACCTGTGGGAGGGGCGCTTTGTTAAAGGGGTTGGTGCAGCAAGCAGACGGGTGCCAAAAGGTTGTCTGAATGTGACCCAAAGGCAGTCTCTTCCTAGCTGGGGCTGCTTGCTACTTAGTACTACAAACAGTTCTTCATTGCAGGGTACTGCTGATAGCTGTTACGTGCTAACACCGCCTCAACAGTAACTGGCACCCGGCTATTTAGAGTGCACATTTGGGAGGGTGTCTTCTTGGCCAGAGTAAGGGTTGGAGTTAAAACAGCTGTGGACAGACAAGTAGGGGTGTGCAATTTGTTTTTTAATTACTAAAAACAAATGAAGCCCCATTTGTTTAGTAATTAAAATACGACGACAAATTACAAAGGTCATGAAAATTGATGGAAATTAAGAAAAAAGTGTCCGTTTTCATTGTAAACAAAAAACCACTGCATGTGCGCAAATGGCCACCGGGGTCATTCTGCGCACGTGCATCCTGTCCCAACATCATTTTAGAAAAGGGCAGTCAGTCTGCTCATTCACAGATTGCTTGTTCTTTTCCAAAATGGCACCGATTGGGCTTGTGCCATTTTTGAAAAGGGCTGCACCATATGTAGAATGTTTGGCAGCCATTTTGTGCATGCACAGTGATTTTTTTAATTTTTTATTATTTTAATAAAATTAAATGAAATAAAAAAAAAAAACCAAAGTCAAACAATTTTGTTTATGAACTCCCCTTCCCCCCTCCCAAAAAAAAAATGAAGCGGGTTTTGTAAATGAAAAGGAACGACAGACAAGGAAGTTTCTCCCGCTGCAGTGCCAGGTCCAATGTGGGAGAGACACCCACAGTTCCAGAGGTGCTGATATCCTCTGAGGTGTCCAGAATTGCAGGTCTCTGCTACAGTTACCAGTGGTTAAATACACCGGTAGCCTCTTTAGAAAACCCATGAGAAGATACGTATTAAGTTATGAGTTTTATGGTGCAATGCAGTAAAATACCACATTGAACATGAATATCAGATTAACTTTTACCACTTTGTTCAAGCTAGTGCTTTGCATTAACTTTCTTGTTACAATTATAAATATATATTCTGTTTTCTCTTCCTGCATTACATTTCCCTCCAAATAACACTGTACTTTTTTAGTGCACATCTTATTAGTTATAACTTACTGTGATGATGATACCATGTTTTGCCAATGACTCAGTGCACCTGGAACTTCAGTTAAGGACTCTTAGTTACAGTGTCATCACTGTAATGTTTCAACAGAAGAACTTTAAAGCTTCACTTCAGGAATAGAGGGTTATTTGTTGCCCATGACATGCAATACAGCTTCCTGAGGGGAGGGAAAGGGCAAAATCCAGACTAGATGGGAAGCATTTGGCCCAGCAGGATGTCTCCTGCTTTTCACCTCTAAGGTCATGACTTGTAATCCTACTTCCAGTCAGAACAGGCTGTGGGAGGGGACAGGATCTCCTGTGCTACCAGAGCTGTCACCAGGTCATTCTGCTGCCAGTGGGAGTACATTACCCTGAGGTTTGAAGCTTTTTTTAAGGGTCATGATGAGTCAATTATCTAGTGCTCTTGTGTTTAGCGTTCATGTTTATTCCCGTATTCAAAAGGTTAGTCACCAGCTCGTGGGAGAGCTATTTTTTTGCGTGCGTATGACTTGAATTAACTACAACCCCCTACGTCATTTCTTCGTAAAGCTTTAGTGTGCTGAAGTTTCCTGCAGCTTAAATCCTCCTGTTTGTTTATTTCTTTTTAAATTCCTTTGTGTTGTGTTATGTACATAATAGGTGTCAGGGCCGGAAAGAGCAAGCCTAGGACTCCCTGCAAAGCTATTAGCATTGGTCCCCCTATAGCTTTTAAAAATATTAGACCCCCTGCTTTGGGTTGGCCCTGACCCAAGGTCTCCTGTGTACACAGTTTGCCAGACTTGTCATGTGCATTTCCAGGGGATGTAGCAACCCATATGCCTCAAAATGGCAGTTTACAAGTGAGTATATTTTAACTCTTTCCCTCCCATGCTATTTGAATAGTGTGAGGGATCGAAGTGAGCCAAACCATATTTCAGCTACCTCACCATCACCCTACTCTTTCCCACAGTTCCATGGCATATCAATTGGTTGATACCAACTATTGGCTGAGTTATCTTTGATTTAAAGCCTGGTTGGAAATCTTATCTACAAGGTTTTGCTGTTTTGTTTTTGTTTTGTTTTGTTTTGTTTTGTTTTGTTTTAGTAGGGTGTTGTTCATTGCTGACATTCAGCATAATTGGATACCATTTTTCCCAGAGGTTTGGGAAAATAAAGGACTACGTGGGTTTTGATCAGGAGCTCGGTGTAGAACACGAAAACAAGTAAGGTATTTCTGCAATAGATAGTGCACCACAGGGATAGTATAAACACATATGTTTCTCAGTTTAATAAGCTCAAATCTATACATATTTCATCATGATCTAGTTGTGTGATAAGCTTTCTAGGTACATTGTAAGTACATATTCCTATTTCTTTTTTCAAAAAGTCCATAAAGATGTGATAGAAAATGAACTAAATCTATAACAGTAGTTGAAATTAAGTATTTTTCCTCCAGTATAGTATTTGTTTACTTTAGCCCTTGTTTACCTCCAATGCCATTTCACACATTGATTAATGAGTGAAGGCAGGCTTTGAAACAGCTATCTGCTCACAGACAGGTGCAATGTTTTAACTGTGAAAGAGCTGACGTGAATTATTTGTAATGAGGGAGCTAGCTAAACACACCATTAAGGAAAGGATAAAAGGTGTTGACCTAACCTAATGCCATTGATCACTTTCAAATCCTTTGTTGTTGTCCATCTTATTTACTGCTTTAACGGCTGCTGTCCTAAATTTCAATCTTACTGTGATACCTATTTCTCCACCCATGGTTAAGGCCATATGGAAATAATCAAGACTTGATAATATGCATGGGTATCTTTATTCCTTTTGTCAGGCAACTTCTTTGTTTATTGTTCTTTGTGAATTGTACTTGCTTATTCTTAGGCACAGTATATTCCATGTACTAGTGTCAATGATAATAAATGCTAAAACAATACACAAAATGACCACAAACTTTGCTTCCATGGTATTGAGAAGACATAGTGTACACACTGCAACCTGTTCACAAGCTGAATAAAAGGCAAAGCATCATCTGACACCAAAATTGTCCAGGATGCAAATGTTATTCAGTTGGTTAAGTTATCTGGTCTCACGAAAGAAGTTTTGAGTGCTTGGTCTCTGACCCTTACTTCGCACTTGACTGTGAGGGTATCACAGAGAAGGTGAAGGTCCTGAGAGAGGTGAGAAAGTCAGGCAATCATTGGAACCAAGGGGTGAGGTAAAAGTCATCATCTATAACCGTGTGAGATCAAGGAGCTACAAGAGTCTATCCAAGCTGTGGGTTGCAAGAGAAGAGGGTTCAGTGGCAGGTAAACTCAAGGGAATGGAGAAGTTAGGCAGAGAAGTACTGGTAAAGTAGGGAACCAGGCAGGAACCAAAAGGCAGGTGTGGATGAGGCCAGGTTCAGGGGTCAGTGGCAACAGGCCAGGATACTGTCTGGTTGCTCACACAAGACTTCCAGAGAGTTACATAGGGAAGTCTGGCCAATCAAGGCACTATTCTCATGCAGCCAATCAGGGAGTTGGAAGGTGGGAAGTCCAGAAAAACAAATCTTCCTTTGTTCACACAGTTGCAGTTCCCCTGTTTTGTACAGTGGCTCTAGATAAGGTTTTCACTCAGAAATCCACTGGACCTGGATTTGCACCCACAGGTCCTGACATGCATGAGCAATTAATCAAGGCCTGGGTAGAATAAGAATTATTTACCCACTACTTGTCTTGTAGTACTTGTACATTCTCCATGTTCAGACCCCATGGAGGTCACATTGCCCCTCGTGGGGAGGGGATCAACCTGCTGTAGGATGAGGAGGACAAGGGCATGGCAGGAACCCGAGGCTCAAAATGAGAATGACCCAGTATGTTCAGCCCTCTTTGCTTCTGGACCCCAGCAATTTATCCCCTTCCACTGTTTTGGGGCCTGCTGATTCACTCATTGTGCCTCAAAACACGAAAGCACTTAAGCATGTGTCTTGGGTCCCATTGCTTTAATGCAAATACTGGAGTGTTCTGCTGAAGGGAAGTAGAACTATCATAGGTGTTAAATGAACCACATGTTTATAAGCTTTGCTTAATCAGTACATTTGCGTTTTTTGAATTGGAGAAAACAGGAGTAGCCTGGCAGTGTTGTTGTTTATGATTTACTAAGAAAATGAAACCTAATGACTCGATGTTTTGTACAGTCTTCTGTGTGCCACACGTTTTGCTCTATTCAGAGTTTAATAAAATATACTTTGCATTTGTAGGTCAGGAACTAAAGAACAAATTAAGTATTCAAGGGAAAGGTTAAAGATCTAGTACCAAGTAATGAAAAGCCAGGTGTTTATGAAACTCCAGAGTCCTGTGGGGGGAAAAGCAGAGAGGAAAGACAGGAAGAGTCCTGAACCTCTGAGTAAAACAACATAAACAGGATACCCACACAAAAAAAGCACTGAGGGGGAAAACAATAATGAAGTGTTGCTCAATATGTGTGGAATCAGAGTAATAATTTCATCCTGTCAAAGAAGAAGAAAGTAATGAACAATGAAGCCATGGTAAACTACGGGATGACAGTCACCTTAAATCAATAATTGAGGTTTAAAGCAAAACTTAATAAGAACCCTCTTGCTTAAAAATAAATGTAGAGATGGGTTGGATTATGGGACACAACCACTCTAAGGCCTGTTAGACTTTGGAATGGTGTCTCAAGGGGAGTGGTGGAAGTCGTTATTTAGCACCTTATAATCTAGCATGGCCAAATGGCAAAGTAATTTTACAAGAAGGAGCAATTTCCTTTTGATATATGGTTGTACAGTGATCAGTATAATGGGCCTCTACTCTGTTAGGTCATTTGGCTGGTACTTTTGTTAGAATAATAATGAGCTGTTTCTATCTCTGCATTCTTAATGAGCCTTTTATATCTGACAATGGATTTGACCATGAGCACTGCTGTACAGAGAAGGGCAACAAAAAGTATCCAGGGTACGGAACAGCACCCATATGAGGAGAGGCTTGATAGGTTGGGGCTCTTCAGTTTGGAAAAGAGACGGCTGAGAGGAGATATGATAGAGGTCTATAAAATCATGAGTGGTGTGGTGTGGAACTTGTAAACAGGGAACGGTTATTTACCCTCTCAACTAGTACTAAAACTAAGGGATACTCCATGAAATTCACAGGTGGCAGAGTAAAAACAAACAAAAGAAAGTTTTTTTTCACTCAGCATACAATTAGGTTGTGGAATTTACTGCCAGAGGAGGTGGTCAAGGCCAGCAGTATAGCTGAGTTTAAAAGAGTTTTGGACAAGTTTCTGGAAGATAGGTCCATTAGCAGCTATTAGCCAGATAGGATTGGGGAACAAAACTCTTTACTGTCGGGAGCCTGGGGATGACCCACAGGGAATGGATAGCATGTTGACCTGTTGGGTGCTTCTCCCAGGCCCCCGTGATTGGCCACTGTCCGAGACAGGATGCTGGGCTCGATGGACCGTTGGTCTGACCCAGTATGGCACTTCTTATGTTCTTATATATCCTGTTGGAACCTCCAAACAGGTTCTTTTTGTATACAACTACCTGAGACTAGAGCACATGGGCTTTGGCTGAGCTGAGCTAGAAGAAGACTGCGTAAAGGACAAGTGAAAGTCATCCCAGTTTGGGATCTGCCAAAAAGAATGTCTTCAAGTTCTTGCAGAAAAGGCAGGGAACAATTGGCCCAACAAAGAAAAAGGGATGAAGATATAAGACCCCAATGGGACTCTGAACTTCATTTGGACGGGATGGATCCTGAAGTGAGAACCTGGAGATCCCTGAAGGAATAGAATGAACCCTGCCCTGATGAGAATACAGGACTGTCTTTAAAATGCTAGTGTTGGTCAAATACTTTGAGGTTAAAGAGAGACTATAAAACATTGGTGATTAGAAGATTATGCTCTCTTATAGTCTGTAGGATAATAATCAGCAAGTAGCATAACCACAGCCATGTGCACACAGGATGGACCCCTCAGGTAGAGAGAGCTGTAGGCAGGCTTTACTGGAACCCTTTCACTAGAATCAGTGAAAGGAAGCTGTGCTAAGCTTTCTTAGACAACCACCCTATTATTCTACCTGGTTTGCCACAGCTCTACTTTGAGTTGGCTTGACACACTTGAGTCTTGTGCAACATTCCTGAAGCCTGTGGCTGGTCAGAGAATCTGCCACTCAAGGACACATCTTCCTCTTCTGACAAGTGCAGGAGTCCTGAAGGAGTCGCTGGATGTTCTCTCAGCAGGTCCATACTGTCCAGACAGCTAGACCTTGCAGTCATATTATTTACACTGACTCTTGTCATCTCTCCATACTATCCCCCACCTTTAATGACTTCTCACACTTTCATTACATCATGACTAATAGCAGCTTCTAATCATGATCCTCTTCCCCTTTGGAAAGTACCTAAAACATTTCCGGTGTTCTTGGAAATTAAAAAAATAAAATAAAATAAACACAATTGGGAGAACCCATGCCAAGAAGAATTCTTAAATAATTCAAACCATTATTCTTTTTAATCTTCTCCTACCTTTGTGTTTGCTTTTCTCATCATGGCAAAGGCATATTAGAGCATGTTGCAATGCTTCTGGGCATGCATCCATCCATGTGTTCTATATTTCTTCAGTTGCTATACATACCTGGAAACTGACATTACTTAATTACCCTCAGATACCAGAATTACCATGGAATCTGGAAATGTGAAAGGTCAACTCCTTCTCCCTACTACTGGAGAATTGTTTCCTGTTATGAATTTACTTCTCTTTCTCCCATTTGATGAAGTGTAATTGCATATACAAGATTTTTAGTCATACAGCACCTTTTACGCTACACTTGTGGCAACCTCAGCTATTCAGAAGGCCACAAATCTAATCCTCAAACACCCGCAAGGCCTACAAGACCCCTTTGCCATATTCACAAATCAGACTGCCCCTAAGAAAGCTGTCTTGCTCCTGGTGGTAAATATGAGTTTGCCACAGAGTGAGGATTGGATGACACAGAAGGAGGATTGGAGGTTAGGAAAGAAGGACTCCAAAGGTGACCCTAGAAACTACAAACTGGTAAGTCTGATATCAGTACCAGGTAAACTGGTGGAGACCATTGTTAAAAAAAGAATTACTAGGCATATTGACAAGTATGATTTGATGGGCAAAAAACATCAAGTGAGGTGGCTAAATGTACAGATGACACCAAATTATTCAAGACAGTTAAGACCCAGGCAGACTGTGAGGAACTAGTAACTACAGAGGGATTTTGCACAACCAGGTGGACGGGCAATAAAATGGCAAATGAATTCAGTGTTGATAAGTGCAAGGTAATACACACAGGGAAAAATAATCCTTACTTAACTTTACATACACGATGATAGGTTCTGATCTCAGTGTAACCACTCAGGAGAAGGATCTTGGAGTCATTGTGGTTAGTTCATTGAAGACATTGGCTCAGTCTGCAGGAGCAGACAAAAAGGCAAACTGAATGCTAGGCATTATTGCAAAAGGAATAAAAAATAAAAAGGGAAAATCTAATAATACTGCTATATGAATCTTTGGTACGCCCCCACCTTGAATATTGTATACAGTTCCAGTTGCCTCATCTCTGGAAAGAGAGAAGTTCAGAGAAGGACAACACAGATGATAGAAGGAATTGATCTATTGTAGAGTTAGCTTTCTGTTCAATAACACACAGCAGAAGTTTCTTCAAAACAGAACTTTACAAAGAGCTCAGAAGACATGCTTCCATACTGTACAGACGGCATGGGACAAGATGGAGAACAGAGAGAGGAGACAAGGAGAGAGAGAAAAAATGTTTCATCCCCATCCCCTCCCCCTACTGGACAAGCCCCATATTGAGCTTGCAGGGCTTGCAATGGGATTTTACTTGTGACTTTGCACATTTCAACACCCCTTCTCAACAGTCACTAGTCAAATCCACTAGGTTCATTCTTCTTAATAGCTTGCGAAGACGTTCCCCTGCTAGTGGCTTCGTGAACACATCCCCTGTCATATCCTCTGTAGGACAGTATTGCAGATCTATGAATCCATGTTCCTGTGAGTCTTTCAGGAAATGGTATTTTACATCAATGTGCTTAGTTCTGGGGTTGATTCTTTCTGTTTGCATGGATCCAGGATCCTGTAGCCTTTGGAGTGCTCACTGTATCCTACAAGGATGCCTTCTACTGCTCTGTTTTTCAGCTTGGTACATTTGTCCTCTGGGATATATACGTAAGTCTTACTTTCAAATACTCTGATGTGGCCTACACTAGGTATTTTGATCATGCCACAGTTCATATGGAGTTTTCCTCACTGTTCTAGAATACAGCCGATTTTGTAGCTACGTAGCATCAACTGCTGCTTCGCACCAGTATCTTTCTGGTAGTCCAGAGTCTGTTAACATGCATCGACTCCCAAGTGCTGGGTTTGTTGTGTGTCATGTCAGACTGTTCTTCTACACTGTTTGCCTGTTATGTTCTGGTGAGGGGAGCCGACGGCGGAGCTGAGAGGTGGCGAGTTGTGGAACCTGGGTCTGAAGAGTGGAGCAGCGGGATGAGCGGTGCACACCAACCCTGACACAGCGATAAGGGGAGGAGCCGGCGCATTTAGGACCACCACCTCCGAGGATTTAAACAAGCGGGAGCCGGCGGCACGTTCTCTTATGCACTGGCAGGAGACGCAGGAGTAATGAAGTGTTTGCTTTGTTGGTGTTGATGGTCTTGTGGAATGCCCACAAAATTAAGGAGAAGAGTGCCAGAAGAGGGACAGGGGCTGCCCCTGTCAAAACAACGTAAGCTAGATAATTTTATAAGGGGAGCCAAGGACGGAGATAGAAGCGAGTTAAGAGCTGGGGAGAGATGTCTCTGGTGTCAGGAATCCAATTAACAAACTGATATGTGACTCTGGACCCTGATGGGCCCATGACTTCCCAGTCGGGAGGCCAGTCCTCTCAGCAGGACAGTAGGGTAAACCGAAAGAAGAGAACTTATTCCCTCAGCGGGTCTCCAGACTTGGAAGTGGAGACAGGGAAAGACATGGGGCTTGCTGGGGGCTGTACAACAAATGTGTTGGCAGTGGAAGGTAGTACAGATAAGAACTGGGCTTCTTTAATGGCCAATCAAACCACTCTTATTGGAAAGACATTACAGCATATTTTTCCTCAACTCACTATCTTTACCAGATTAATTGAAGAAATGAAGTCTGATAATAATGGGAGGACTTTGCGGGGTAATGGGTATAGAGATGACCTGGTGGTTAAACCTAAGCAGGCTGTGCAGGAAGATTGTTTAATTATGGAGTTATGCCCTCCCCCCCTCCATAGGAGTAAGGAGTAATGGGAGGAAAGGAAGGTGAGAAATTTTACTTATTGTAGACATGCACTTGGATTCTCGATCTATCCTGTGTTGCCAGGATTTGTGCCCCAGTGGTCATCACCTCAGTTGGTGGCTAGACATATTGCTTCCCTGCTTCAAGTCCCCTGTCAACCTAGGGAGATTAGGGATATCAGGATCCTTAATAGGAATAGAGAATTTTTCAAATGTGTCATTTCCTTTCCTTATCAGATAATATTTGGAGGGCTAGTAATATCTTTTTTGCTAACGCGATTTGGCTGGCCAAAATATATATTAATAATAACTTGCAAACTTTGAAGCAATGTCAGAAGGGCAATGTGGCGGGATTGTCGGGTAATGGGGGGAACGTACTGCAGAGATCCTGTACAGGCAGGAAGCCAGTGGGCCTGAGAAGAATCCAGGAGCTCTTGACCCAAGACTCTTGTAATAGAATGACTGTAGTAGATTCACACAGCACCTTTAGTTCTAGCCCAAACACTAACCCTGTTGAAGAGATGGAGGTTGGTCGAGTGGTCCCCTCCAGTAGAGAAGTGGTAGCTATTAATGTAAATACCGAGAGATTGGATCATAGCCCTATAGATAAGCAGTTAAAGGAGGTAGGCAAGGGGTACTTGGCGAGGGAAATGTATTTCCTGAAGGCTAGAAGTGGGGATGAGTTCCCCCAGCTGATGCAAAAACATCAATATTCAATTGAAGTAGGGGTGGAAGTGGTACAGCTGGAAGAGGAAAAGGTCCAGGCAGTACTTAAGTTGGTAGGGTCTTTGGAACCTGAGTTGATATATGTAGGCAATCCTGGCACCAGCATCCCAGAAGTAACCAGTAATAACTGGGCCAAGTTCCAAGCCCTGGATGAGAATGAGGTGGGGAGCCACCCCACCCCGCCATTTGCCCGGCCTTAGTGGAGCAGCAAGGTAGTATGGGAGAACTAGGCGATAACAAGCCTCCCAAGCCCCCCCCCCTTTATTGGAGGGGCTAGTAGATGAAAGGGTAATTTGGGAGGGAACTTTATGTGATTTAGTTAAGGAGAAGGAGAACCTGCAAGTGGGGTTGGGCCGCTATGACTGGGAGGGACCAGGAAGTATTTGAGGTGGGGGATGGTTGTGGTGGCAGAGAATTAGAGAGAGCAGCCAAATCCAAGGTGGATTGACATACAGGGGATCATGAGTTTGATTCCCTGAAGATCGTATCGTGGAATGTGGCAGGCTGGAAAACTAGATCTCGAGACCAGGCCAGTTGTTCCTTTATGAGGAACTATGATATAATTTTAGGCCAAGAAACTTGGTGTACGGAGAAACCAAGTTTTCCTGGGTATGAGGTGTTCTGGCAAGGGGCTATTCCATCCTTGAGAAAGGGTAGAGCTAGTGGGGGTACGGCTTGTTTTTGGAACAACTCGTTAAAATTGAAATGTAAGCCCCTGCCAAAGGGTTTAGCTTGTGGATGTGGCTGTAGAGTGTGGGCGTCCAATAGGTCGCTCCTGGTGTTATGTATTTATATCCCCCTGAGCAATTCTAATTATTATGAAGAGAATACTTGGACTGCGCTAGCAACCTATTTGGAACAGAAGAAGAATCTATACCCTGGTGTGGGACTGTTGCTGGCGAGCGATCTTAATGGTAGGATAGGCAGGTCCGATCAGGAATTTTCCCAGTTTGGAGGTGTTTGGGTTAATGAGGATGAAGCCCCTCTAGAGGATCGACAGTCTAAGAATTTTGGCTTAAATAAAAATGGTATAGTTTTTTCTAATTTATTACAGCAAGGGGATCTGTATTTACTTAATGGCTGATATAGGACCGACTATCCAGGGGAACTTACATATTTTTCCTCTAGAGGTGGTAGTACGGTGGATTATTTTGCAGTGTCTCTGGATTTGATTTTTCTTACTAAATTTTTTCAAGTGGGTTCGCACCTAGATAGCGATCATTTGCCCCTCATTTTTCATTTGGGGGACCTGCAGTGGTCCAAGTTCTATTTACAGACCTTTCAATCAGATAGCTTCCTTTGTGGGTCTGGTCGGATATGGAAACTTTGGGAGGAACAGCTGGAACAGGAGGTGATTGCACATCTTTACTCTCAGGAGGGAATACAGTATCTCAGGAGGGTAAGGGAGGCGTTTTCACCTGAAGATCGGGTCTTTAGATACCAACAAGCAGTGGAGTGGCTCCAGCCTTGTCTCTCCCACATTAGAGGGGAAGATTTGTTATCAAAGCAGGTGGGTAGAGTTTCCTCCAGTTCGTTTGATAGAGATTGCTTAATGGCAAGAAAGGCCTTACGACGACTCTATAGAAGATTTAGATTGCTACAGAAGAATAGTCTACTGAAAGAACTCCTGACTAAAAGGAGAGAATATAGATTGTTATTAGCTGCAAAGAGAGCGGATTTTAATAAATGTGCTTGGGAAGCACTAGACAAAGCAGCTAAAAGTCCCAACTCGCGTACCTTTTGGAAGATGGTTAGAAGCATTGGGCAGGAAAGGGACACTATCCAAAGTTCTGTAGTTCCCAGTCGGGTGTGGAAGAAACATTTTGCGACTTTGTTCGATATCTCTACAGCTGACTGTATTTATCCACCCATGCCGCTTGATATGCCAGAATGGGAATCGGTCTTGCCAGATTTGATAGAAGATTTAATAATTAGTCTTAAGGTCCGGAAGGCCCCAGGCCCAGATTTTATACCAGCGGAATTACTTAAGGCTGGGCTTAAATGGTGGGTCCCGGCTCTAGCAGCGTTTTTTTCAGGGATTAATAAGTTGGGAAGTATGCCATCGGACTGGGGACAGGTGATTGTAGTCCCGATATATAAGAAGGGAAGTCCGATGGACCCGGGTAATTTTAGACACATTAGTCTACTTAGTATAGTGAGTAAAGTTTACGCAAAATAACTCTCATTGAGATTGAATCATTGGATTAACACCAAGGGAATTTTTAATCCGGCGCAGATAGGGTTCAGAGAAGGAAGATCTATGATAGACCATTGTTTTCTTCTTACTCACTTGGTCCAGAAGTATGCAGGCGCATTGAAGACGCTGTATGTAGCCTTCATAGATCTGAAAGCAGCCTTTGATTTGGTTTCAAGAGAACGTCTTTGGGGTAAGTTAGCTGTGTTAACTTTGGACCATAGACTGCTTTATTTAATTTACCAGCTGTATAGGGATACATCGATGAGGGTCAGACTTAATACTCAAGGAATACTGTCAAACAGGATAGCCACCAAAAGGTGGGTTAGGCAGGGGTGTATGTTAGCGCCAATGTTATTTAACATCTATTTGAATGATTTGATGGATGAGTTTGCTGATCCCTCCTTCCATGCCCCCCAGGTGGGAGACACATATATACCTTGTCTCCAATATGCGGACGACACAGTTTTGTTGTCACGCTCACAGGTAGGGCTGAGACATCTTTTGGATGCTTTTGGGTGTTGTAAGATGAACCTACTGACAATCAACTATGATAAAACAAGGGTCCTAGTATTCTCTCGCAAGAAAATAGTACATAGATGGCAGGTGGATAACCAAGTAATTGCCCAGGTCCAAGTTTACAAATACTTGAGTCTTTTGTTTCAAGCTAATGGGGCTTGGTCATCACAGACCCAAGCAGTTCAGGGCAGGGCTAAGCAGTTACATAAAGCACTACTGGCTTTTTTTAAATCAAGGGGGGGCAGTCCCCCCCAATCAAGGGGGGGACCCCAGCTATTAAGATTTACACATTGAAATCAATTTCTCAAATACTGTATGGAGCCTCTTTGTGGGTATGTGGTAAATCAAATGCCTGGAAAAATTTCAGTCTAATTTTATAATAGCCCTACTGGCAGCACCGCCAGGAGGGATAAATGTAGTGGCCCTGAGCTTGGAATGTGGTTTATTATCACTGGCTGAGAGGATTTGGATGGGGGCCATATCCTATTGGCTTCGGCTGTTTTTTAAAATGGCTGCCCCTCTGTCAGTGTTGGTTTTGGAGGATGAGATTTCGAACAGTTGGGTTGCTGGGGTGCGTAATAAGATCTGTCAATTAGATTTTAGCCCTGTAGTTTTCGAACAATTGCGATTCAAGGGGGCTTGGAAACTATTGGCGGAGAGGTTATCAGATATTACCTGACAAGAAGTAAGAGCCATCATAGGCAAGAGTAGGGCCTTGGAATGTCATCCCAAGATTGCTAATAGAGAACGGTCCCCTATGCCCTACCTGGACGGTAGCTTGTCCCAAAGGGCCAGAAGGTTCTTCTTTCTGGCAAGAGCGAATTCCTTCCCTTCAGTTCAGACCGTAGGTAGATATAGGGGAGTAGTATTTGCTGAGCGACTATGCCAGTGCTCCTTAAAGAAAGTAGATACTTTGGAGCATATATTGTTGGATTGCCCCCTGTTCTGTGGAGCTCGGGAAAATGGATTGCTCCCTTGATTACCCAGCTGCCAGGTAGACCTGCGGGCTTCTATGTTGGTTATTTATTGGATGACCGGTTGCCGCTGATAACTGTTAATGTAGCTTCATATTTGAGTATTGTGGGTATAATGAAAGAAACATTGTTCAAGGAAGCAACTTGTATAAGTATATGTTTAATGATTCGCAGGCACTAGCTAGGGGCTTTATGACTAAGTTGTGTTCTATTTTTATTTAATTTAATTTTGTATTTTGTATTTTAGTTTAAATGGTTTTAAAATGGATGACTGTTAGAAGGAATTTTAGGATCCCCNAGTGGAGTGGCTCTGGCCTTGTCTCTCCCACATTAGAGGGGAAGATTTGTTATCAAAGCAGGTGGGTAGAGTTTCCTCCAGTTGGTTTGATAGAGATTGCTTAATGGCAAGAAAGGCCTTACGACGACTCTATAGAAGATTTAGATTGCTACAGAAGAATAGTCTACTGAAAGAACTCCTGACTAAAAGGAGAGAATATAGATTGTTATTAGCTGCAAAGAGAGCGGATTTTAATAAATGTGCTTGGGAAGCACTAGACAAAGCAGCTAAAAGTCCCAACTCGCGTACCTTTTGGAAGATGGTTAGAAGCATTGGGCAGGAAAGGGACACTATCCAAAGTTCTGTAGTTCCCAGTCGGGTGTGGAAGAAACATTTTGCGACTTTGTTCGATATCTCTACAGCTGACTGTATTTATCCATCCATGCCGCTTGATATGCCAGAATGGGAATCGGTCTTGCCAGATTTGATAGAAGATTTAATAATTAGTCTTAAGGTTCGGAAGGCCCCAGGCCCAGATTTTATACCAGCGGAATTACTTAAGGCTGGGCTTAAATGGTGGGTCCCGGCTCTAGCAGCGTTTTTTTCAGGGATTAATAAGTTGGGAAGTATGCCATCGGACTGGGGACAGGTGATTGTAGTCCCGATATATAAGAAGGGAAGTCCGATGGACCCGGGTAATTTTAGACACATTAGTCTACTTAGTATAGTGAGTAAAGTTTACGCAAAATAACTCTCATTGAGATTGAATCATTGGATTAACACCAAGGGAATTTTTAATCCGGCGCAGATAGGGTTCAGAGAAGGAAGATCTATGATAGACCATTGTTTTCTTCTTACTCACTTGGTCCAGAAGTATGCAGGCGCATTGAAGACGCTGTATGTAGCCTTCATAGATCTGAAAGCAGCCTTTGATTTGGTTTCAAGAGAACGTCTTTGGGGTAAGTTAGCTGTGTTAACTTTGGACCATAGACTGCTTTATTTAATTTACCAGCTGTATAGGGATACATCGATGAGGGTCAGACTTAATACTCAAGGAATACTGTCAAACAGGATAGCCACCAAAAGGTGGGTTAGGCAGGGGTGTATGTTAGC
>QEPC01010861.1:793841-816363 GCA_003113815.1 Sphenodon punctatus
CCAACACTTATTTAGTAAATAAATCTGACATCACCACTATGATTCGATTATTAGTAGTACTTTTCCTAAAACTGGAACCACTGAATCCCAGAACTGACTTTCCTGAAGTTCCATTCTGAATGGCAGAGCATAATTAGAAGCACCGGAAAGCCCTGACTCTCCACTCTGATTGCCAAACTGTGCATCCTTTTTGACAACTGATTTTGGGGTCTCCTGTGCAGATGGATCAGTAGTGGCACACAGGCAGCTTCGTGTATATGTCTCAAGAGTGGTTCAGCCTGAATGGTAGCTACAACCAGTGCTGCTTTATAATTGTGGGTGGAGAATTAGCTACATATTTTATTTTATTTTTTAAAAAAGAAAACCATGTGTGTTGTTTACCCACTGTGAATAAATTTAATTTAGTCATCTTTCTGCCTCCCTAATGTTTGCCCTCTGGAGTTTCTTAGAAGTCACTGATGCATAATCTGGAAAGCTTTCCAGATTCCTTTTCTTTTTCCCCCCTTGCTCTCTTTAAATAAAGAAGTCAGCACTATATTGAATTAAAAAGGGCCTGTCTGCATTATAGTAGTGGTGCTGATGGGGCTAAAGATATGCCCACGGTGCATGCATTATGGGTTAAACAGGCTGAACCTTCATGCTCACTGTTATTCTCCACTGCAGCCTCTGTGTGGCAGTAGAGCACAACACACTCTTTGAAGTGCCAATTTCTATTCACGGCATCTGTGTTTAAAAGGGGACATGCTTTGAAATACCATTGTAGGGCTGGGCAACAGCACTCAGAACTCCAAATGCTAGTCTCATCTCTGCTCCTAAGTCCTTGTGTGACCATCAGCCAAGTCACTTACTTGCCCTGTCACTGTGCTTCGGGAAGAGTAACATTTAAGGTAGAAGTATCTCAGAGTGAGATTTGGGAGGCTTAAATAATATTTGTGAAAGACTCTGAGATCGCCAGATAACAAAAGCAGCAGGAGCTCTTTGTCGCCACATCCCAGAAGGAGACAATGACGCAGTCATCGGTTTAGAATAGCGGCACTCTTCATTGCTAATTAATAACAGCAAACGACGTCTGTCTGCCCTGCCTCTCACTCTCCGTTCAACTGGTGTCCAAATTGCGTAACTTGACATAACTAGAACAGCTTTTCAGGAGGTTCCCAAGTGTGGCTCAGGTAGCACCCATCCTGCTTGCTAATGCTCTAATTACTTATTCCCACCCCTGTACCCAGAATTCCTTCTGGTCAGGATGGGGGTGCTCATGTCTATACTCCCTTGCTGAGGGTCTGAAACAAGGGAGAGAGACACCTTTATCTCATGGGCCATGTCTGCCCTCAGTTGACTCAGCCGCTTACCTCCTTCCCGTTGGGATAGCTGATACATTGAGCTGCCCTGGGCCCATGTGTTTGTCAAGTTGCCATTAGGGCTGATGTGGCAGCAGCTCTTACTGCACCGCGATTCCATTCCGCCATTTCAGAATTGCCCGCGCCACACCACGGCTTTTCTGCGAACATTCCGCTAATTCCGCCAGCATTCTGCAAATTGCAGAATTGTGGAAAAATTGCGGAAACTGTCGGAAAACCGCTGTTCCACTATTTTGTGGCGCTGGCGGAATGACAGAAGAAGAAAAAATGTCATGTTTCCGCTATTTTGCGAAGCCTGTGGAAGTAGCGGAATGAAATTAGCGGAACTGCGGAAGTAGCGGAATGAAACTAGCGGAATGAAAGCCTCTGCCATGCCGTACCACTAATTGCGGAAACGCTGTTTCCGGCGGAAATAGCTACCGCTGCGACATTCCGCTACAGCCCTAGTTGCCATCTCTTAAGGAGATGTTTCTGGTTCATTTATATCCTCTTCCATCAACAAACTAGCTATGGACCCCACCTAATGAGTGTGACAAAGTAATGCCAGTTTTCCACCAACCTAATTACCTCGCTTCTTGAGCCAATCAGAGCAAGCACTGTGAGGAAGGTGAAAACCTGCTCGCTTAGATTCAATCAGAGCTTACAGAAAAAATTCCTTTTCAGCCCCAAATTGGTGACGAGTTTTCATGCACAGTACCGCAAAGGGACGAGTGGGTGGGTTCACGCATCTGGTCAGCTCACCTGGCATCTGCAAATGCCAAGGGGAGGTAGTCCTACCCAAAATGGCACCTCTGAAGCCCTGCATCACAAGGCTAGGGATGTGCAAACGTGGTTCGGAAGTTCGGACTTTGAACCAAACTCAACTAGTTCAATCGACCGAACCAAACTTCTGAACCGAACTCGAATTCGACTGAACAGTTCGGTCAAATCTGAACCAGTTTGGAAGGCCAAAAACAGCTTAAAACACCGGTTTTGCATGTACGAACTTGGTTCAGAAGTTCGGAATTTGACCAAACTCGACTAGTTTGGTCGATCGAATTGAACTTCTGAACCAAACTCGATATTTGAACCGAACCATCCAAATTTCCGAACTCAGTTCTGTTCGCACATCCCTACTTTGTTCCTGGCTCTGCTGCTCTGGGCAACCCCTGCCCAGGCTCACAGTTGGTGCAGCTTGGTGCTGCAGACTTGCTCCTTCCTCCCGTGTGTGTGTGTGTGTGTGTGTAAGCAGCGCCAAATCACCTTCGCTCCAAGGGAGAGCGGAGGATAATTTACCAGAGGTTCTGCTCTTTTGCCTAGGGTCATTGTTGCACTTTGGCAGCCCAAGAAGTTAATATAATAGTACAGATATTGTAAACGTTTCCAAAGCCTGCATAGTAGGAAAGGACCATACATTGCCATGCAAATGGTCAGAGTTTCAATTTTAACCGTAAATCTCAGAGTTTTATCTAAGTTCTGTCTTTCATAGACCTGGACCCCAGATGTTCAAAGAAACCCTGTGAATCCCATTGGGCCTACTTCTCATCTAACTTATGATTGGTGTAAGACTGGAGAATCTCACCAGAAGTTGGGAGTTACACCATTGTTAAATATCTGAAAACAGAGTCAGGTTATTTGACTTTAATGGAAGGAGGGCTGGCCTGGGCTGGCCTTTGGATGGGGTGGACATTTTGTTCAGGGCAGCATCTTTCTAAAGGTAGTTCTAAGAGGTTCCATGGACACTTCATCTAGAAGATCAGGTCACCCAGGTCTCGTGCTCTCTGCTCATCTTGGTAGGAAACTGGAGCACATCCTTCCCCCTCCTACACACACTTACACTGTAAGCAGAAGGTTGTCGGGAGCAGATGCATTGCAAGGAGCCTCTCCCCCAGCCTGCATTGCAAGCCATAGCCTCACCCAAGCCTGCATTGCAAGCAAGAGCTTGCCAGGAACAGACTCACCATTGTATTGCAAGCTGGATCCTCTCCACAGCCTTCATTTTAAGCTGGAGTTTGCAGAGAGCAGCTACTCCTGTGCATTGCAAGCCATGTGCTGGGACTTGGATGGGGGATGCCTGAGATCTTTAGACTAGAGCATCAAAACACCTCAGGCAGTCCAGCCTTGAACTGTGTAGCTAAGTAGCCACACCAGGCTTGTATAATGTTGTTTTACTTTCTTAACAGTATTATTCCCTGGTGGTTACATTCTAATGCATGCTGAAGTTCTCCTGGCTGCTACAGACACTATAATTATCCGTTGAATGCTAGACCTCTGAAATTCAAAGTCTGGCACACACATCAGGAATTGTTTACTCCACAGGCCAGTGAAGGGATTTGTGGTTTTCCTTCATTAATTTCAAAACTTTCTCTGTTATTAGTAGACTCAAAGACAAACTACTTAATAGCTTGATAATTCAGTAAGACACAAATATGCAAGCTTCAGAATAGAAGCTGTTTTTGGCGAGAGAGCACTGACTGCAACCTGTAATGGACAACTGAAATAAAGAATAAATGCTAATAGTTAAAGTGTACGTCTGCCACCCACAAACCACTTTGGAGTACTTTTACTGAAGTCTTATGGGCTTCAATGGGACTACTCCAGAGTAAGTGGTTTGTGGATATCAACCTAACCGACGTGAAACTTGCTCCTTCCAGTTCATCTTATTTCCTCCCTCCTCGCTTTTAAAAAGCACCCAAATTCTTTTATTCTTTAGGTGCTTCTAGGGGATCCACAGCTAGATTTTATTTCTTCTCCTTTTACCCTTCCCTTTTAATGTTTGTTTTTAATGGACTGTATTTTATGGGTTTTGTAAAGCACCACAATAACAATTTGGTGGCATGTGTGTGTGGTGGTTTGTTTTTTTTAACATATCCTGAGTCTCCATCTCCTGAGTCTCCATCTTCTGAGCCAACTCCTCCCTTTACCTCCTACTCCAACACAAGCTTAGATTTGATTTTTCCATGCTTTTAAGGTATTGCTTTTCCTTTTTCCCAACCACACAGCTGAAATCTGATGACAGGATCATCACGACAGAATATGGACTACTGATCCGCAGCTTGCAGAGAAAGGATGCAGGAGCCTACTACTGCAAGGCACAGGAGTACACCTTTGTCCAAACTATCGTGAAGCTAAACCTAAATGTCATAGAGAACGGACAGATGGAAAACACTCAGAAAACAGAGGATGAAGAGGCACGGGCGAGGGATTTGCTAGCCGAGTCTCGGCTGAGGTACAAGGATTACATTCAGCTCCTCAGCAGCCCTAGTTTCAGCCTAGACGAGTACTGTGAACAAATGTGGCACCGGGAAAAGAAGCGGCAGCGTAACAAAGGTGGTCCAAAATGGAAACACGTGCAGGAGCTGAAGAAAAAGAGGAACCGAAGACACCACGAACCCGCCAGCCAACGGGCCAGGCCTGGGTCTACATAGTTTGTATATTTATTTAACGAGAGGACATTTGACATGTGAAAATACTGTGTTCTGTTTTGTGCATCCTTCCTATTAAATAATGTTGCTTCTCCCTGAGACCAGATAATGCACAGCCATTAGTCTGTACAAGACTAGACTCTGGGATATACAAGCCATTTGGAAAGCTCCTTAGTTGAGAACTTACATACACAATAATAACTCCAAGATACAAATTTGAATTGTTTTATTTGTAACAAATATTTTTAATCTAGTGAGAGGTTCATTCATGTCATGTATCAAGTGGGCGGTTCATATTTTCTCTGTTTTCAACTGTTATGTAGAATTTAGAAACCCGGCCACAATCCAATTACTCCTGAGTAACTCACTGAAGCTTGCAGTGAGGCTACTCCAGAATAGGGCTGTCTGGATCAATGCCTATAGAAGCAGATGCTATTAAACAGCAGTTATGTTCCATCCCAGACATGGCTGCATTTCAAGACTGGGTGGATGTATTTCTAAAAGCACTTTGGGATCGTTAAGGATGAAAGCTCCATTAAACAGACAGGACATTGCGCGACAGATCCGCAACACAAGACGTAATTGCCCATTGGACTTGTATATCAGCACATGGGTGGTGTTTTGCTAACGCAAGGATGCATGCAAAAGTAAGAATCAAATTAAATATGGGTTTAAGAGCAACACTCGTTTGCCCATAAAAGCGAGTGTAATTGCAGTTTAAGAGGAGGAAATGCAGAGCTTTATTCATTAGGGTATAAGTAGCCACCAGTTTGCAGGCCATCTGCTGAAATGAAAAGTTGACTGAAATTGAAACTGCCAGTGAGGTACTCAAGAATAAATTTCCTAAGCAGTGTGTGGGAGGTATGTGCACAAATCCTATTCACAAATAATGGAGTTGCGGCCTGAAACTCTGCTGTCTCGGAATAATTTACCCCCTTGCTGTCTCCACTCACCTCCACAACTTTAACATTTTGTTAATTGTAGTTGCTTCATAGAAATTAGTGTGTGACAAAGATTTCCAAACTCCCCACCAAATGTTGAGAGAGGAGCATTTGGTGACTGGAAAAGCCAGTGCTCTTAAGTCATTTTCAGCAGTGGGGATAGGAATCCCCCCACCCACCCCGGCATGTATGTCCCTTTAAAAAAAAAGAAAGAAAAAGAGAGGTCTTGTGTTTCACAGATAATGGTGCATTGTGGGATTTTAATACTTTGTTTATTCTTAATAACCCAATTCAAAACAATGTCCATGTGTAAATAAACAAAAGCACAAGTTAGAGGTGGGCAGCTTTGCTATTTACAATAAAAATGTTCCTAGTTTTTACTTTCTGCTCTTTAATAGATTGCCGTTCTGAACAAACAGGACTCCGGGTCTGGTTCTGATTTGATTTACACCGATTTTACACTGGTACAACTCTGTCGGCTTCAACGGAGCGGCTCCTGCTTTCCACCAGCCTAAGCGAGATCAAACATGCCTATGGTCCCTTCTCATGATTTGTACTTTCCCTTCCTCCCAGCCCAGCAAGCCTCCCTGGTTTTCTTTTCACGCCTTTTTGAGTGTGAAATGACAAATTAGCCACTTCCTCACATGGAAAAGGCCTTTGATGGATACCAAAACGACAGACTTTACTTGTTTCTCATGCATTCTACATGTCTCGAGAGCAAAGTCTGTGGGAAACCCATGTAATTGGTGTGCAACTCATTAATGAAGCAAGCCTTTTCTTTGGCTCTGAATTCTGGATGCAGATTATCACTATCTGCTGCCAAATGTGTATGAATGTGTGCGTGTGTTCTTTCAGTCTCTGATCAATAATTGCATGGCTGCAATCCATGTCACTATAAACTTCTGTTTTGATAAGTGATACGAACAGGGAAATATAGTTTTCAGATTTCACACAACCTTTGGGGGCTAGCAGAGATTTCAAATAGCTTAGTAAACAAAGAAATGTCTGAATGCCTTCACATTATGCACATTCAGGGATTAGTTTGTCATAACTATAGATGCTTTTTCTTATAAGAGGTGAATTTGTTAATTAGAAAATTGCTTCAAAGCACTTTAAAGGTGTAAAGCACTAAGTTCTAAATATTATAAAATGTGTGCCTAATTTCACTGCATGCTGCCTTTTATTTATTTATTTATTTAATATATTTATACCCCGCCCCTCCTGCGAACAGCTCGGGGCGGCTGACAATCCACTTGTCAAAAGGACTGATCCTGCAGGCACATATCTATCAACAATCAATCAACCTTTAATTTGTACCCCACATTCTCTCGCCTACGGCAACTCAAGACGGCTTACAGAAAAGGAAGAAATACAAAACAGCAATACAAAATCAATACCAAACACACTGGCCAAAAATATCAATTGCAACTTATTCAAAACATATTCAAAAACAAAGCATTTCTTAACACAAAAACCTATCATCGCAAAGCATATAACATAATCTCCCCCCCTTTACCCAAAAACCTCCCCCCATAACCCAATACAACAATAACCAACAACTACCTTATCTCTACCCACGATATCCCATCCAAATGCTCCCTCCCTGCTGCCACCAGGGAAGGAGCCCATCAATCCCCTCCCCCATCTTCCTGCTCTCACCAGGAGGGGAGGAGCCATCATCCACAACCAACAACAACAATATAATCATAATACAAAAATCACAAAAAATAACAATCATAATAAAGCTACATCAAAAATTATTAAACAACATCACACCCCTACTCCCGCACCCTTCCCTGCTGCCACCAGGGGCTGGCACCATCCCCCCCCTTACCTCCCCCAAACACATCCCCAGTACAAAAAACAAACTTACAATACCCTAGCCCCTACATCCCCTACAGTCCCCGAAGGGGCAAAAAGGGCCGCACCCTCTGGCCATGGCCCTTTGGCTCGTGGACGCCGGCCTGCAGCAAAGCCGCAGGTGCTTCTCTTTTATGCATGCCCCCTGGCCAATATGTAATATGTAATGCACACTATCCAGACTAGTCTCATTAAACTCACCAGACTTTTTCACAGCATTAGTCTCAGTAAGTGTCTGAAAATTTGCTGCCTTCAGTGATGTTTTGCAAAGTGACTAGAGATTTTGTGTGCTTCAGTCACATGGTACCTTGAAAAGAAGAAATGGCAGGGGTGCAGTGATTGTCCTTCTCATAATTTCCCCCAACACACACTGTAGAAGTAAGATGCATTCCATCCTTTCTTTCCCACCTCATTTCGTAGTCTGAAGAAATTGCCTCCCTTGTCATGTAGTCTGCCTCTGATGAGCCAACGTCCTACCTACGAGCCTGCTAAAACAGGATTGATTTTGATGTGATAAGCACCAGCTCTTAGAAAACAACGTTCTACTGGTTTTCCATTGAAAAGAAAGAAAAGCCATAGAACGTATCCCAAAGTAATCCAGGAGATTCTTCACCTGCTGTGTCGCAAGGTTCAAGGATAGGTCCATAAACAGCTATTTGTCATGTTCGTCAGGGGATGAGAGGTCAGTAGATTGGAGGGAACAAGAAGGAGGGGCTCACTCCGTTCTCTAACACTACCAAAGTGAGCCACTGTTGGAGACAGATGTTGGACTAGATAGACCATTGGTCTGGCACAGTATGTCAGTTCTTATATTCTTTACATGTCGCACAGCTGTTCAGACATCGCAACAACTCTGTGGAAACCATTTTACAGTGTTATATCACAGAGTACTCTCCGTTGCTATTCAAACCACAAATGTTTATTACAAAGAATTGGTGGGTCCTAAAATCACTTGTCACAAATACTGGCCTCAGAGTTTCTTGTGGTCACCAATCAGAACACACCAATTCTTTTCATTCCATGCTTAACTTCAAGGCTGGTCAATATCTTGGCCAGTGTAGGTGGAATCACCTCTCAGCAATTTGCTAACCAGCCAGATTGCACACAAATCTCTTTTAATATATAATCAAATGGCAGCGTGCCATGTGCAATGACTGAAGGCTAGATCCAGTCTCCATGCTACCAGTTGGACAACTCTGCTTTATGCAGTAATCCTCAACGTACCTTTGCTCAGAACCGATCTTTGTGAGACTGAATTATATCACCACCTGGATAGGCTGGAGAGCTAGCATCAACACATATTATGTTGGCCACAGACCTGCTTTAGTTCCCAGGGCCTTTAGATGTGGACTAGATATTTTTATTGCTACATCATTGTTGTCCATTTGAGTTTAGTAGACCTACTTGCAGTGGTAACGTGAACAGGTCAATTTATTAGTTTGTTCAATAGCTTTCCATCTTTCTTGAATAAATTAGATTAGAGGGAAGATTAATCATATTTTTTCAGTTTAGGAAGTTTGGTGGTCTAATCATGAATGAGACCATTAGCTTCTAGAGCCTCCGTGTCAGTGTTTCTTATGGAAATGAGGCTTATGCAATCATCCTTGTGTGTGTGTGTATCTACACCCCTTAATAACGTTTGATCCCACAGGTCAATTTCAACCAAATTTGGATGAGGCAGAAACCCCGATAGTGAGGACCTCCAATTTTTGTAACCAAAGGTGCATGCGGAGAGGAGATATGGCCCTTTTTATAGCAGAAAAATCCTGCTGATTTACATTGAGCATTATGCTCCCCTGCCCTTTAGGAAACCAGGCTTTATTAGGTTGGTGCTTGCTGCATGGAATTACTTGCTCATTTTATAACCAATTTGCAATAGGAGTCTTATTCAGAGGAATGACCTCATCACGCCTGCGTGGGGATTCTGGGAGAAACCCTAAGTGAGGAACAAGACTGCTTCCACGATGGGGAAATAAATTCAATATCCTCCTAGTTATTATGCCATATTGGATTTATACCACTCAGGGGAAGGGCATATTTAATAATATTGAGCAGGTAAAAATCTGTGGTTGAGTACGCTTTATAAGGCATGCATGTGGAGCTAGCGCAGGGCTTCACGTATGCAGTAGGTGATACACTTGCAAGGATTCCAAGGGACACTGGAGACCATTAAATGAGTTAGACAAAACAGGGAACACCAAAGAAGGGAGTTCTATAGACAGTTGTTTGTTATTCAGTCAATAACAAAGGTCAAGAGTGAGTGTGGTGGATCCCAGACAGAGAGGCCCAAGGGAAGTAGAATGAGCCAACTCAGGAATTGTTGAAATAAGAGAGGGGGAGGAAATAGATTGCTCTCTGTTTAAAAAAATCATACTATCTATAATTTAAAAGACCAAGTCTGAGTCTGGTACATTTCAAGATGAGGGTTTTCAGGTCTATTGTGCTGCTGAGCTGTGCTGTGAGCCAAAACAGACTTGCAGTTAAAATTAAATGGAACCCAACCACCTTACCCAGCATTGGGAACAGTAATGCTACCCAACTTTGAGGTTTAGAGTGGAAAAAGTTACCTCCACATTGTAACCAGAGGCTTTAAACAGCTGGGGCAAGCTTTAAAGAACACACATGCTCAAGTCTGGTCAGTGATAAAAGCTTCCTCCATCTTACCTTCCTCTCCGCCCCCCTCAGAACACAACTGTACTCTGAGCCAAGTTGTCCACTTGGACTATACTTGTCAAAATGTTAAAACCTGACAGAAGCTTAAAGACCCAATAGGGTCCTAAATTCTGTAGCATGCTTGAAGTCAGTTCAAGTAAAACATAAAATGAGATTAACAGCAAAATGATGAAAGCATTAACACCTACATGGGTAAATGTGGAGCCATTGCTGGGAAACGTCTGAGATACATGTGTGAAGAAGACATAGGAACTCCTGAGGCAGTTTTCTTACCAAGCAGGGGAATTTGCAGACATATACTGGGAAACCAAGGCCCTTGATTTTTTTTCCTGTTCTTTTCCATGATACAAATTGGACAAGTTTCTTAACTCATTTATATTGGTTCTATATTGAAGTAACTCTGTTGACCTTAATGGAATTCAATTTGATTTATGATGACGGGAGAGATCTTAATCTAGACCTCATTCTAATCACCCTCTGGAAATCGGAATACTAAATCAGAGTAAGTTTTTATAGGCACCAAACATTTACAAATCACTGCTAGATTTAGAAATGGTTGGTGGAAATTGATTTTCCTATAAGATGTACATTTAAAGTTCAGTCGTGACCTGTATAAATAATTGTATGCATTCCAGTTTAAGGTGTTTTCAATTTGAGGTTGTAGCAAGTGGTTTAATAAGTATAAAGGATATGATCATGCCTAACAGCTCACCACAGCTCCCATGACTATCAGTGGCCAAAGTCTCACTGACTTGAATGGGACAGAGGAAATTGAAGCAGGTTATTTTTAAAAAAGGCAGGAATATACATTTGTACACAGATGCATAAGCTTCTTTATCCTCTAAGTTACACAGGTGCAAGTCATTTGAAGCCGCAGGAGTTACACCTGCATATGAGGAAAATGGTGTCCACATGCCTCCAAAAACATATTCTATTACAACTTACAGTGACATAAGTCATCTCTATTATTGCTAATATTACTCTGAAATAAGCCTCTGTGGTTAGCTGAGGTGTGGACTCAGGAACCTTGGAACTTGCATTAGTGGACCATTAGGGACCTGGTGCCAGAGTGCTTGTTCATAATCCATTCTTTTAGAGTGGGTTGTGGTGTAAGCCATATTCCAAGTGTTGTGTGAAATCCTTCCCACTCCCCGTGTTTTTTTGAGGATTCTTAGGCCAGGGAATGGTTTTTTTCAACATGCTGCTAGGAAAAGCCATGTGGGGTGCATTGACACGTACTGGAAGTGGCCACCCACCACGGAGCATGCGTCCTCCCACGGCCTCTTTGAAAACGCGTTCTGGAAAACCCAATATCGAGGTTTCCAAAACAAGTCTTTAAAGAGGCTGCATGTGCCTCCGAGTCCTATGGTGGGCAGCCACTTCCGGTGCGTGTAAATGCACCCCGCGTGGCTTTTCCTACAAGTCTTTAAAGAGGCTGCATGTGCCTCCGAGTCCTATGGTGGGCAGCCACTTCCGGTGCGTGTAAATGCACCCCGCGTGGCTTTTCCTAACGCATCTTTAAAGAGGCTCCGTGTGCCTCCGAGTCCTGTGGTGGGCAGCCACTTCTGGTGCATGTAAATGCACCCCGCATGGCTTTTCCTAACGCATCTTTAAAGAGGCTCCGTGTGCCTCCGAGTCCTGTGGTGGGCGGCCACTTCCGGTGCGTGTAAATGCACCCCGCGTAGCTTTTCCTAACGGTGCATTGAAGAACACGTTTCCCTGGCCGCTTGTGTAAAAGCAGCCCTAGTCTTCTGCCACCTAATGCATGGGCTGGGCCACAGAAATGCCGGGGAGTTGGCAGCTGTGTGAACGCGTTGCTATGGGACAAGGCAATCCCAAGATAAGAGTCAAGTGGTGCAGTCTGGCAAAAGGGAATGTGAGTGAACCTCTCACCACCTCATGTGTGCCGAGTGTGCAGTGCACATGCTGGATGTGTGCTTTGTGTTGGTGTGCAGCATAGGCATGTGTGTGGACAGTGGATTGAGGCTTACATTTTGTGCTCAGCCATCTACTTTCCTCTTCAGGCAGCTCATATTGGAATCGAGCTGCCTGGAGCCCTGGGTGGGAAGGGGTTTGGCTAGCTGTGGATTATTAATAAATAAATAAAATAAATTCTTCCTTGGTTTTCATTCAGTTCCTACTCAGACAAATCTCCCACTGGAATCAAAGACTTAGCGAGGGTTTCTACAAGGCCTGAAATGAAAAGTAAACATTTTATTCAAGGCTATTTCCGAGTTTCCAAAGACTGGCTTCAAGTGTTCAGCCAGTCCTCAGAAACTCAGATGAATACTAGCTACTCACTACTCAGTAAAATACTAGGTAAAATAAAACTCAGTCCAGGATATTTTCTGAGTACCGAGTCATCTTATACAGGGATGGGAAAAGCCCCATATGTTAGTCCAAGTACTAGACCAAGTACTAAATACTAAGTACCGAGTACCAGCAGTGGCAGCTGGTGGGTTCGGAGCCAGGGCAATGGTAAGGGGAGCCAGGGCAATGGTAGGCCAGTGGCGTGCCATAACCCAGCAGCAAGGAGTTCCCAGGGTTAACATTGGATGAACATTATATTAGCTAACGCTGGGGACACTGCTGTGTGAAGCACTGCCACCGGGGGATAGAGACCCCTCTTACTGGGGTCCTGTCCACTCTCTCTCCCACCGGGTCCAAATTAACCATAGTAGGTTAAAAAAAATAGATCACATTGCCATCGTCTACCTTTATCCTGAAACATTGAAGCTTTGATTTTCATGGCATCCTTGGCCACCTGTAGTCTTCTGAAGGTGTAGGCTCTGGGACAAGCCTTCTTTCTGGTTTGGAGAACCAGGAGAACTTTATTTATTTCCTTATATTTATATGCTGCCCCCCCCATGCCTACGGCATCTCGGGGCGGCTTCCAACATAATATAAAACAATTTTTTAACATAAAAAGTCTAAAATATCTTAATTAAAACAAATTTAAAATACCCCCCACAGAAATTAACCCCCCCACCCCACCCCTCCAAAGACCTGGGTGAACAGCCAAGTCTTACAAATACGTAGAAAGACCAACAGGCCCGGGGCCAGGCGAGCCTCCTCCAGGAGGGAGTTCCACAACTGGCCACCAAGAACGCCCTCTCCATTGTGGTCCCCCATCTTACATGGAGGACCTCCAGAAAGGTGCCCCCAGTGGACCGAAGGGATAGCTGTGCGGTGCGGAGGGCGAGGCGGTCGCCAAGATATGAGGGGCCCCGACCATGCAGGGCTTTGTAAATCAATACTAACACCTTGAAACTGGCTCGGTACGCTATAGGCAGCCAGTGCAGAGCGCGGAGCACCGGTGTTATGTGCTCACGCTGCCCCATCCCCGTCAGGAGACAGGCTGCCACATTCTGCACTAGCTGCAGCCTCCAAGCCAGAAACAAGGGAAGCCCCACGTAGAGCGTGTTGCGGTAGTCTAGCCTGGAGGTGATGAAGGCATGGATGAGAGTGGCCAGATCAGGCCCGGAGAGGTAAGGTCGAAGCCCCCGTACCCTATACAGCTGGCGAAAGGTGGCTTTAGCCACCGCCTCCACCTGCTGATCCAGACAGATGCCCAAATCCAAAACCACCCCCAGACTCCGAACCTGAAGAGCAACAGGCGGGCGAACCCCCCCCCCTTATCAGGGGTGCCAGCACCTCCCCCGCCCTTCCCACCACCATCAACTCCGTCTTATCGGGATTGAGCTTCAGTCTGCTCTGCCACATCCAATATGCCACGGCCTCCAAACATTGGGAGAGTAACGAGACAGCAGGACCTGGGTCCCTGTCCCTGTCCTGCGACAAGCTGAATCAGAAGAGAATGAAAGGGAAGAGAAGGACAGGACAGAGGACAAGTAGGAGGGAAAGGGTTTGATTTTGGATCACAGGAAGAGGAAGGGGAAGAGATGGGTTCAGTGGGGGACAGGGGAAAAGGGTTTTCTTGTTGTCTGCAGTCTTCTCTTCTGCCACGCTCCTACCTACTGTCTCCTTTGTTCACAAGGAAAGCAAGGCGAGGTGTGGAATCGTGCCAGATCTCAGACAAACTGGATAGAAAAAATAAGCAAATTACTTTAGATGTTTGCATTTTGAATGACATATTTAATTTTCTTCTTCGTACATCTCTCCCTCCCAAAAAGAGGTCCAAAACCCTCTCAATCCCCATGCCATCACTTACCATTATCCGGAACCCTCTTCATTTTCCTGCTGTCCTTGGCTGCCTGTAGTTTTCTAGGGTAGGCTACACCGTATCCCCGGCAGCCAAATGTCCTTCCAAGCAAACAGGCCTTTTTAAAAAAAGTTTGACCTATTTATTTATTTATTTTATACATTTATACCCCGCCCCTCCTGCAACGCAGCTCGGGGCAGCTTCCAACATAAAACAATAAAATACAATAAAAACAATCTAAAAACAATCAGATATTAAATATTAAAACAGGGCTAGACAAAAACAAATGGGTAGGGGACTAAAAACCTCCCTCCCCACCCTCCCTCCCAAAGGCCTGGGCAAACAGCCAGGTCTTACAGTTTTGCCGAAATGTTAAAAGGCTAGGGGCCAGGCGAGCTTCCTCCGGAAGGGAGTTCCACAGCCGCGGTCCCACCACCGAGAATGCCCTCTCCATCGTGGNAGCTCGGAGCACCGGTGTAATGAGCTCCCGGCGACCCGTCCCCGTCAGAAGACGAGCCGCCGCATTCTGCACCAGCTGCAGCCTCCGGGCCAAGAACAAGGGAAGCCCCACGTAGAGCGCATTGCAGTAGTCGAGCATTGCAGTAGTTTGAAGCACACCAGGCCCATCCAGACCAGCATCCCTAGTAGCTACGCCATATCCCTGGCAGCCAAATGCCCTTCCAAGCAAACAGGCCTTTTAAAAAAAAGTTTGGTTAGTTTCAAGCACACCAGGCCCATCCAAACCAGCATCCCTAGTACCTACACTGTATCCCCAGCAGCCAAATGCCCCTCCAAACAAACAGGCCTTTTAAAAAAAAGTTTGGCCAGTTTCAAGCACACCAGGCCCATCTAAACCAGCATCCCTAGTAGCTACACTGTATCCCCAGCAGCCAAATGCCCATCCAAACAAACAGGCCTTTAAAAAAGTTTGGCCAGTTTCAGGGCTGCATTGCCACCAAACACACGGGGCTGAATAAACCAAATTTAAACAGTGCATTTCTGTTTCTTAACAAAACCCAGGAAAGATGCTCAAAAGCTCACAGTCACAATCAGAGAAGCAAGAAACTTTTTTCCAGAGGGAGCAGCAGTGAAACAGAAAAGGAACCAATTTAAACAAGAGGAGCCATGATCAGCGGACCCACAAATTTACAAAATGGTCTCTCTACTAATGCTTGGGAGAAGGAATGCAGAAATGCATCATGCAATCACAGAGCAAGGAAAAAACTCCAGAAACCAAAGCATATCATCTTAAGCAATTGACCCAACAGTATTATGTGAAGTCCTTAGCACAGCACATCACAAAAACAGCAGCATGGAGTTCCGCTTGTCCCCCAAAACATGCTACACACAGTTCTGTTGCAATGTAAAAGGTGTCTGAGCTGCTATAACGAACGTTCCTGCAAGGACTAGTAATTAGTGAACCAACATGTGACATGGTCTTCTCACAGACAAGCCTGCAACATCCCATGACGAAACTTCAAAGGGCAGGCCATTTTCAAATGCAGAGAATATTCCAGCAAAAATTGGAAACCTTTTCCATCAAAGCCCTTAGGTACCCCCACCCAACACAGAGAAAGCACACCATTTAGGCTGAAAAATAGCAAAGAAAGGGAACATCACTGAATTAAACCAACCATTTGGGGGGGGGGGGGTTCCACAAAATGGCTACTGCCTTTTTTGTACATGCTTCACGCTTGGGAGAGAATGGAAACCAGCAGTACATCACTGGCAACATGCATTGCAAGCACAGATCATGCCAAGCTAGAGGCCAGATATTGAGCTGCTGACCTCAGAACATCAACCAACCCACTTTGATGAGCCAGAGGTGCCATACATTATAAACAGGACACATCATCAATCTTAATTAGGAAAATGCAATAGTGGCTTCCGAATGAGAAAAATACCCTAAGATCACACTAGTAGTAGTATCTCTGCAATAGACTTTACTTTATTAAAGGTTATTGCAGAGATACTACAACTAGTGTAAACTTAGGATATTATTAGCACTTATTCTTATTTTTATTTTATTTATTTTACCATATTTGTATCCTGTTCTTCCTACCTCACGGTAGCCCAGAGCAGCTGACAGTAACAAACTACAATATAAAAATATAATATAAAACAACTAAAACATTTTAAAACATAATAAACAAAAGCAGGGGGAAAAAACACACACACACACACAACCCAACCATACCCCTCTCCCTCGCCAAAAGCCTGATGGAACAGCCAGGTCTTACAGTTCCTGCAGAAAGCAGGGAGGTCCAGGGCCAAATGGGCCCCCACCGGGAGGGAGTTCCACAGGCACAGCGTGGCCACCGAGAATGCCCTGTCCTGCGTGGCCCCTTGGGAAACCCGGGGGACCTCCAACATGGCTCCCCCCCTGCTGAACACAGAGGCTGATCTAGAACCCGGGGAGTGACGTGGTCTCGCAAATAAACAGGGCCCAGGCCATGTAAGGCTTTACAGGTTGAAACCAACACTGTGAATCGGGCCCAGAAGACTATTGGCAGCCAGTGCAGAAATCGGAGCACTGGTATAATGTGCTCCCAGCGGCCCAGCCCCACCAGGAGCCAGACTGCCGCATTCTGCACCAGCTGCAGCTTCCCAATCCGAGCCACCCCACATAGAGTGCATTACAGTAGTCTAACCGCGAGGTAATAAAAGCATGGGTGATCGTGGCCAGATCCGAAACCGACAACAGCGGCCGAAGCCACCGCACCAGATGTAACTTGCGGAAGGCACCCCTCGCCACAGCCTCCACCTGGAGATCCAGGTGGAGCTGCGCATCGAGGAGCACCCCCAGATTCCGAACCTGGGAAGTCAGTGGAGGACAAACCGCCTCAATTGAGGGGGCTGTCATCTCCATCGACTTACCCACTAACATCACCTCTGTCTTGTCAGGATTCAGTCGCAGTCAATTAGCCCTCATCCAGTCCCCCCACAGCTGTCGGACACCAGATAAGCACTGAGATAGCCGAGCAATAAACAATATTGAAATAAACAATATTGCATTTTTCTAATCGATATGACTGAAAAAGCTACTTCTGCTACTACTAGTAGTAGCAGTAGTTGTGTTTTTTAGGTCTATTCATTCAAGTTAGAGTACACCGCACAGCAGCAAGTTCAACTTTGCTCAAATAAAAAATTAGAATTAATGTCTTGAGACAGCTGACAGCAAAATCATATTTATTTATTTATTTCACTTTTATCCTGCACCTTCCTGCTCACAGAGCAGCTCACAACACACACAATCAACAATTCATAATTAAAACATACTAAGTCACAATTTAAAATTTAATTTAAAATATCATAAAAATACTAAAAATATACTAAAAGGGCAGAACCAATCTCTATGTATCCACATGTGATATCATCCCATAATAATCATTATTTATTCTATCCTCTTCCCTCCTGGATCCTCCTCCCTCCCTCCTCCCAAGACAAGACAAGTTCCCCAGGGCCCCCTAAAAAAGCCAAGACCAAACCCCAGATGTGTTCCCAATGTACTCAACCAGAGCAGGCTGAGCTCAGCAGCATCACCTCCCCACTGTTGGAGGAGAACAGGATGCTGGGTTTGATGATGGACCCTTGGTCTGACTCAGTATGGCACTACCCAACTTCCTTGATGTCTAAGACAAATGATCTCTGATGAATGATGAAAATAGAAAGATTTGATTCAGTCTGACCACCAGCAGCTGGCCAACTGCAATCTCTCTCTCTCTCTCTCTCTCTCTCTCTCTCTCAAGTTCTGAAAGAAAGATAAATGGCGCCTGTGCGAGTTACCTTTATATGCACTGCCCCCACCCTCACCACATGAGAGACAAAGCCCACACCGATGAGAGAAAGACATTGCTGCTGGTCAAAACAAACAAAAAAAACCACAGAAAGCACCCCCTCCCCCCCTTTGTTGCTGTTCCCCGGCCAGTAGCACAAACACACACATGTCACAACACAGTCACACACACACATCCATTGCTCCCCTTGCCCCTGCTCACAGGACGCCGAGGGTTCCCGCTCAATTGACATTATAAATGCTGCCGATTCCCTGTCTATAGACCTCAATGAAACAGTGCCCCAAGCAATCCTGGCAATGCCCTGCTGTTTGCAAACACACGCAGTGGACTGCAGTCCCAGCCACTCAAAGCACGTTCTGCAAACTTTTGACCCTTACAGGTCTCCTTCTGAGTGGCTCTGGCTCTCCCCTCCCAGGCTCCCCCACGCAAGTCCCAATGTGTAATGTGACCCCCCCGCCCCCGCTGCCTGCAAGTGACCAAAGCAGCACTAATAGTTGCACATGCACAGAGCCCAGGAGTGAGCTTGCACATGCGCAGTTGTCTCTAGCATGCAAACTGGAAATTCAGAGAACCAGCGTGGCTTGAAACAGCCGCACCGGCCTCTGAACGCGCGGCAGTCACTGGCACCAAAAAAAGAGAGCAAGGTACTGTGTGCGGGGCACGCGGGGGCCAGGAGGGGCATTGCCCCTGGTTTCCTAGGGGTAGCACCGTCCCTGAGTACCAAGCTGATTCCTTGGTTACTCAGTACTCGGTAAAACCAAGTCAAATACCAAGAAACTCAGAAAAAAATGAGTAATCCCGAATACCGAGTTTCAGCACTAGTTTCTACATTTAGGCCACTGCATGGTGTAAACAAATTTTCTCTTTATTTTATTGCCATTGACTCTGGGTTTTTTAGCTGCAAAATCAAGGGGGCTTTGGGGCGGGGGAGTTTAAATGAAAAACCTTTTGGGTGATGTAAGAACAGCAGAACTTTTCCAGGTGATTTTTATTACTGCTCTGGGTTGCTAGTTAAACCTCCAAACTAGTGCTTGCCAAGAAAGTCATCTGTCGACCCATAGACAGTCATGATATATTCAGTTGTCTAGCTTTTGGGGGTGTTTCATATTCTGCTCCCTTCCTCTTATTATGTGTAAGTGCCTTTGGCAGCTTATTGCGTTCTGCCCATTTTGTTCTTGCTACTCCTGCTGCTAATGGAACCACTTCCAAAGCCCAGCAGTTTTCCTGAAGCCTTGTTACACAATCAATGGAACAGATGGCTTAAACAAGCAATTTGATCTTAGAACTGAGCATGTCATGTCTCTAACGGGGCAGGGCCTAGCAGGCTTCTTGACTTCAGTGAGGTTTGTAGACATGTGGTATCTCAAGAGACCAGGACACATATCAGCCTGTTACTGAAATCCAAGATCAGTGTATCTCTAACATTTAGTATTTCAAATTAATATATTTCAGTACAGAGTTCTCATTTAATATATTTCAAAGCATAAGCTAGAATTTTATATTCAGAGTGAAACATTACAAGAAACTATGTATTCTTTAACCAGAGAGATTTTTTAAAAAGAAAATTAATAATCAAACTTTTATTTTTGAAGAATAATTTTTTGTGTGTGCTAAAACCCTTTAAAAAAAATGTAAGGGGAAAGTTTAAAAGAAAAAAATGGCTTATTCTTCTTTAGAATGGCGTGTGTTTTGAGCATCAGTTTTGTGTGGCCAATCTAGTAGTATGGGGATTTTTTCCTGAAAGTCAAAAAATTCAGTGTATGAAAATTTAGGTTCTCTAAAATTAAATATGGTTTATGGAAAAGAATTATTATTATTATTATTAACAAACATTTATATAGCGCCAGCAGTGTACCTGGCACTTTACAAAGTAATAAAATAGACAGGGTCCCTGCCCCTAGGGCTTACAATCTGAGAACTAGTGCTTGCCAAGAAAGTCATCTGAATCTAAACAAACAGAAATGGGAATGTCATGGATAACAATCAGATGATAGAGGCTCCCATGTTTGCTAAAATTAAACACTTTTGTTCTTATTTTTCAGCCAATTGGAAAAAAAAACAACCAACAACTGCCATTTCTAGGTCTTTATGCTATTAAACTGATGAGGTATCTATGGGTGAAAACAGACATAATACGAACTCCACTTTAGCACCACTTTAACACACTGCTTTAACATTTCTTATGCATGTTGCAGGGCTGTATTGGTGCCCGATGCATCCCTGCAACATGCATAAAAAAATGTTAAAGCAGTGTTAAATTGGGGTTAGGGTTATGTCTGCTTAGGGTTAAGCCAACATTACAATTTTCAAACCACTTCCACTGGAGTAGTCCCATTGATCTGAGGATTGCAGTCCAAGGGTAAGAGACAGAGCATCTTCAATGTAAAATATTGCTTGTCAACATGCTGAAATTGTTCAAACTGGAATACTCTATGGCCATGATCTGCAAACCACACCCAGTTAGTCCCACTTAAACCTGCAGGGTAAGTGACTCATGTGGTCTAAGGACAGGAAAGTACAGAAACCCATGAAAAGACATGTACAAACCAAAAGAAATTACTTCCAAATTGATACATAATTTCCTGAGTCATTTGTGGGAAGATGATATTTTTCCCCCGTGGATGACAGAATTCTGCCAATATATCAAGAGTAGAGCTGAAACGAGTACCCGCAAAAATGGGTATACCTAATGAATTTATGATTCTGAAATCGATCTGACAACATCAGGTGCCAATCAGTACCCAATTGTTTTCTGATTCGGGTACATGGTGTCCCAGAATGTCAACTTCCAGTCCCGATTTTTCAACTTCCATACTGACTTTTCAACTTCCGCTACTTATTTTTTCTCCAAATCCCTCCCCTTCAGAGCGCTGTGTGGTTAGAGGCGGAGGTGGAGGGGCAGGGGCAGAGCTAGAAAAGGCATCCTAGAGGAGACGGCAGGATTTCTTCTGCCTTTCCTCGCACCTTGCACTTAGGAGTGTGCATGTCATTTTCATTTTTACAATAACGATAATAAAAAATGTTGTTTTCGTTATTGCAATAATGAAAATGACAACCAAGAATAACAACAATAATAACAAAAATGACAACCGAAAATAATGATACTGATACCAATACTGAAAACAAAAACAAAAATGTTGTTGTTATTGTCGTTATTAGTGCTGTGGCAGTTGGGTTTTGGAGGGAAAATGTGGAGAGGGGAGGAGGGAGCAGACCTCTCGGAGTCCAAACAGGGTTAAACTCTTGAACTGTGCCTGTGTTGGGAGGGGCGAGCAACTCAGCAGAATCAAATAGATGCATTGCTATAGGAGGAGGTTCGCCCTCCTATAGCTCAGCAGGTCCGGAGTCTAGGGGTGATACTGGACGCAGATCTCCGCCTGGAGCGGCAGTTGGAGGCAGTCGCTAAGGCTGCCTTCCGCCAGCTATATCTGGTGCGTAGACTGCGTTCATTCGTCTCCGGCCCGGACCTGGCCTCCCTCATCCATGCTTTCGTCACCTTGAGGCTGGGCTACTGTAACACGCTCTACGTGGGGCTTCTCTTGTTCCTGGTTCGGAGGCTGCAGCTGCAGAATGCGACAGCTCGTCTCCTTACGGGGACGGGCCGTCGGGAGCATATTACACCTGTGCTCTGAACTCTGCATTGGTTGCTGATAGCATGCCGAGCCAGGTTCAAGGTTTTGGTGTTGATCTATAAAGCCCTTCACGGTCTGGGCCCCATATACCTCAGGGACCGCCTCGCCCTCCGCGCCCCAGAGCGGCTCCTACGGTCAGCCGGGGGTGCCTTCTTGGAGGTCCCCCATGTTAAGCTGGGGGCCACAATGGTGAGGGCATTCTCGGTGGCCAGGCCGTGCCTTTGGAACTCCCTTCCAGAGGAAGCTCGCCTGGCCCCCAGCCTGTTGACATTTCGGCGAAGTTGCAAAACTTGGCTGTTCGCTCAGGCCTTTGGGGAGGGTGGGAGGGGAGGGTGAGTTTTTTTTTTTTAGCTCCCATCTGATTTATTATTTATAATGTTTTAAGCCCTGTTTTAATAATTTATATTGTTACGATTTACAATGATTTTAAATTGTATTTTATGGTATTATATTTTTTATTGTTGTAGGGCTGCTTTGCAGGAGGGGCGGGGTATACTGAACAGGTAATACCTATGATGCCTCCCTATACCTCCCTTGCCTCCTCGCCCTCTATCACCTCCCTCCTTCTAGCCTCTCTCACGCACCCCCTCCTTCTCCCTCTCCCTTCACCAGCAGCCTTTCTCCAGCCAACCTACCCCTTATCCTCACCCACGCCCATCCCCCCTCCCCACCCTCATCCCCCCTTACCCATTCCC
>QEPC01010861.1:831863-954627 GCA_003113815.1 Sphenodon punctatus
TCTGTGCCATGGGTTCTGCTACTGGGCAATCCAATGTCTGCTGCTGCTGCCAATGCTGCCTCTGCTGTCTGTGCCATGGGTTCTGCTACCGGGCAATCCAATGTCTGCTTCTGCTGCCAATGCTGCCTCTGCTGTCTGTGCCCAGCAATCTAATGTCTGCTGCTGCTTCCAGTGCTGCCTCTGATGTGCTACGGGTTCTGTGCCCTGGAAATCCAATGTCTGCTGCTGCTGCCAATGCCACCTCTGCTGTCTGTGCCATGGGTTCTGTGCCCCATCAATCCAATGTCTGCTGCTGCTGCCAATGCTGCCTCTTCTGTCTGTGCTACAGGTTCTGTGCCCTGGAAATCGAATGTCAGTTGCTGCTGCCAGTGCCTCCTCTGCTGTCTGTGTCATGGGTTCTGCTACTGGGCAATCCAATGTCCGCTGCTCCTGCCAATGCCGCCTCTGCTGTCTGTGCCATGGGTTCTGCTACCAGGCAATCCAATGTCTGCTTCTGCTGCCAATGATGCCTCTGCTGCCTCTGCTGTCTCTGTCATGGGTTCTGTGCCCCAGAAATCCAATGTCTGCTGCTGCCGCCAATGCCGCCTCTACTGTCTGTGGCATGAGTTCTGCTACCGGGCAATCCAATGTCTGCTACTGCTGCCAATGCCATCATTCGACTTCATCTAGAAGCTGCCACTCTTGTCCCAGGACCCACCATCAGGGTTATGGGGCCGCCATTCCACTCACAGGGAGCTGTCATTCCACCGCATCAAGAAACAGCCAGCCACTCCAGCCCCAGGACCCACCATCAGGGTTCTGGGGCCTACGTTCCAGGCAGGGAGGGCTGTCATTCCACTTCGTAGTCTGCAACTGCCCCACCGATGCCTGGCAGCCTGAAACACCTGGCCAAGCAGAGGTGCCAGCCAACAAGCCCTGGCCAGGCCTCTGTCGCTGCTTCACCAATGCCAGCCTGAAATGCCCGGCCAACTAGAGGTTCTGACCAGCAAGCCCTGGCCAGTCCTCTACCACCACTCCACCAATGCCAGCCTGCAATGCCCTGTTCCCTATGAGTGCCAGCCACCAAGCCCCAAGCCTTCTCAGCCTCTGATGGTGATTCTGCTGCCGCTGGGTCTCAGCCAGACATCCCTGGCACCACTGGCACTCCCAGGGGCCAAGCGCCAAGCCTGCCTGCCTGGGCAACCCAGGGTGCCAAGCACCAAGTGTTCCCGGTCTCTGCTGCTGATGCTGCCACTGGGTTCCTATGGCCAGCCCTGGTGCCACAGGCACCCCCAGGGGCCAAGCGCTGAGCCTGCCTGTCCGGGCAACCCGGGGTGCCAAGCGCCAAGCATTCCAAGTCTCTGCTGCTGCTGGGTCTCTGACAGCCTGCCATGCCTCCATGGGCACCCGTGGGGGTCCCTGGAGTGCCCCAAGCCTCCCGGCAGCATGAACTACACCGAACATTCAGGGGGGTCCGAACTCTGCGAGACCGAACCTATGAACCCGAACTAAGTTCTTAGTCTCAATGGCTGAACGGCTGAACATCTGAACAGCATCCTATTTGCACATCCCAACTGTTTACAGGAGGTCTGGTCTACCACATTACTTCTCACCGTTGTCCACTAAAGCATCTGTGGCACTATCTACCTGAGAGGCTAGGTCATGTTCCAACTGTGGCAATAACACCTTTCCTACCTAAACACCACCTGCAGCTTTGGTTGTATAAGGTATTCTTCATTTTCTAGTCTACACTATAGTTTTGTATTATTTTGCACTGTTAAACAACTGCTGTGTGGGTGGCTGCCTTTTAGTAATGAATGTTGGGATCCCAGTGTGGGACTAATTTCATCCCATTGAAATGAATGGGAATGATGCCATTGGCTTCAGTAAGACCAAGATTTGGCTCTGTGCTCAGCTTGTCAGGTGCTCTGGGATCATTCTGCACTTTGCAACTTTCTACTGTTATATATTGATTGTTTTATTAAGTCTAACAACACTGGTTTCCAAGAAGCTTCCAAACGGCTTTCAGCAACCGCACAGTGTCTATGTAGCATGAAAGCACTGAACGGGTTCATGTGAAAACAGAAAGGGAAGCTAATTAAGCTGAAATATTTCATTCTGCCTGAAAAGGTTGAAAGGGTCAAACATTAAGACAATTAGTGAAATATCTGGTGTTCCATATCTTTTTAATTATGAGCCTTTGTGCACAAGAAAACGAACTCTTCTCAATTTATTTATAAATTGATAGGTTGTTGGGTGTTTTTCCCCCTCTGAATGACCTGATTCTTGGACAGTAATACTTTACTCTGTGAGTAATACCATTAAAATAATGAGCCTCTGAGCTAATGGAAGCACTTGTAGCACTGAGCTAAAGAAAGTCTTGTAGAATTTGGTGCCCTGTGATTAGAACTTTCAAAAGGATTTTTGGAGCATTCCCTACAAAAAGAGGCTTATAAACCTCATGAAAAAAAGCAACTCAAAGCTTAATAGCCATTGGGAATAATTTAGGCTTCTATCATGATTCTGCAAAAGAAAGGACAGTTAATTAAAATCATTTTCTGTCTTCAGCCTCAATATTGTACCTGTTTAACTTTCCTAGCATTAGTAGCCGCATTGATTAAAATGTCACTATTCATAGTAGCAATGGTTAGTAAGTATTTACAGGATCTAGGCATAAGAATGTATTGTTTCTATTTATTGATGGCAGCGTTCTTCCTCATTCTCTCAGTTGTATTCCCAAGTACTTGTAGTATTTAATAGTGCTAAAAATCATGAATGGTAAGCAGAGTATTGGTCTCAAATTTTAAGCTAATTGCCAGGACAATTTAGAAGGCCTCATAAAAGTAGCCTGTAAGCAGTCAGTTAAGACATTATTCAATCATTCATTCATTTAAAAAAATTATGCCCCTCCTGCCACAGGCAGTTTATCATCATAAACATTCAGGACAATATCCAAAACTGTTGTCTGGTACACAAGGTGAACCTCCATGTTGGCAAAGAACAATCCTGCAGATGAAAACGTGAACATACTTACCCAGAGAGTGGAGATGTTACTGCCACTGCCAGCACCAAAGTACAACAACAGAATAAAGTGAGAGCTGGGAAGACATGTTGAAAACAGCAGGGTGAGGCCCATGTGAGCTGTGGTGGCCAAATCCCCACACGTTCTCCTGTGGAGTCAGGCACGTGGTCATAGGGAAGCTGAGCAGGCTGCTGGAGCCACTGCCATGGCCGAAGCGGGCCACAGCAGGTCGTGTGGCCTCACCTTTTCCCAAGAATGCATTGACTAGCAGCCAGCTGTTCGCCTCAGGGTGGGGGAAACATCTGGCAGCCGGTGTTTTAAGTATGAAACATTTTTGCAGATTCTGGACGTTGCCAACTCTTGGACTTTATTTCTTAGTGAATTCATCAAACATATCTGTCAAATTTAATGTAGCAATCTGTTAAGAATATTTTTCAATGCCATAGTTGGTCAGACCAATAGTGCATCTTATCCCAGCATCTGTCAATGACAATGACCAGTTTGGTTGCTTCGGAGAAGTGCCCAACTGGTCCTAATGGAACAAACCTTAAATCAGTGGGGACAATAGTTCCATTATGACCAGTTGTGCACTTCTCTGAAGCAACCAAATTGGTCATTGTCATTGGTTCAAAACACAAAAAGCCTTCCCCCCACCCCTTTCCTGGCGATGCACAAGAGAAGAAAAAATGCCCTGGAGGACACCAGCTCAGACAGCACCTTCCTGCATGTCTTGCCCAGTATATGCCTCTGCTGTATTCCAGGACTGCCAGCAGCTGCAACAGATTCACCATCTCCTGGGCAGGAAGGGGTTACTGACTGATGCGGCTTCATGTTTCTATGGTGTCCATCCACGGCTGTGTGCAAGGGCATAGCTACCAGAGAGACAGGCAGGACATTTGTCCCGGGGCCCACCGTGACTGGGGGCCCATCCCTATGGTCGCTAAGGCCGCTGTGGCGCTGCACGGCCACCTGTCCCATTTAAAAAAGACAACAACAACAAAAAAAACCTCAAAGTTGTGGCTCGGCTGCCCCCCCGCTCCCTGCTGGCTGACGTTCTCCCCACCGCCTGGGAAGCTCCCCCCTACGCTTACTGTGTGAAGCCGAAGCCGTTCTTCCACTGCGCACTCCCTCCCTGACTCCTTGCAGGCTGCTCCAAAGCTTTTTAAAAACAAAAAAAAACCCGCCGGACGGCTGTGCCTCGCAGCAGAAGTTTGCTGCCTTGTAAAGAAGGTTCAGCGAGATGGCTCCGAACATTCTCACAAATGGGTTTGCACTTGCGCGCCCTTCTCTACCAGCATATATCAAGCTCACTAGTTTGAAAAATCACCCTGTGACAGTCTCGAGCCCCCCACCCCACCAGTATATAAAGCACCTCCTTCCCGCTCATAGATACCCAACAGTAAAGTTCCTTCCAAAGGGGGGGCATTTGTGAGAATGTTCGGCGCCATCTCGAAGAACCTTGTTTACAAGGCAGCAACCTTCTGTTCTTCTTCGAGTGGCTCCTCCCATTCTCACAAATGGGAGAGTACCAAGCCTAGAAACATTTGGGTTCTTTTTATTTAAGTTTCATGATTTTTAGGGCCCAGCTCATGATTTTTGAACATTGAGGCATCCTTGGGGTTAGAGATTTGTTTGTGGCATTCTATTCATGCATGTCCTCAAATGCTGGGATTTGGGGGGAGGAATCGTACTGCTCTTCGGGGTGGGGAGTAGAAAACAAGAGAACCTGGGGGAGGGATGTTATAGGCAATTTGCAAGGGGGTGGGAGTAGGGTTGTCACCTATGCAAATGTGTAAGGAACACTTATGAAAAATACATGTTGTAGGACCTGCATTTGCACCTTAGTCATCAATGCAGGCCCTGCAACATGTATTTTTCATAAGCATTCCTTAAATATTTGCGTAAGTGACAACCCTAGTTGCCATCTTTTGCAATCTGATCCTGAGACTCGCATTTGGCCTATAGGAGTCTTGGGGTCAAATGGCAAAAGGTGGCAACCCTAGTGTGGAGTATGAGGGCTAGTTCCCCACTGATCTTCTTCCAGGCCAGGGTGTTTGAGAGGAGGGGCATGAGCAGGTGAAGAAGGTCACAGGTGTTTGCACTGCTAGAGCAGAAACCCCAAGCTCCTAAACTTGGTGGAGACAGACTTCTTGGATTCTGGTACATCCTTGTAGTTGCCCCCTCCCCATCTCTGATCTCATAAGTTTTGAAATCTATTTCTGAAGGTCATACTGAAGGTCCCAGAATGTTCGCCTGGTGCGCTGGCTTATGCTGTGTCTGTTCAGCTCTGTATATCTTGCATATTTTGCACACCTGCTTGTCTGTTTTGCACAGTGGGGGGAGGGGCTTTGCTTGTGGGGGGGGAGCAGGAGGGGAGTTGTGGGAGGGAACAGGAGGGAGGGTCTGTGGAGGGACGGAGCTGAGGGAACAGGAGGGGGGTCTCAGGTGAGGGGGCTGAGAAAGCAGGAGCGGGCTCAGGGGGAGGCCATATGTTACTATTTCTGTGTTTCCATAGCTAAAAGCAAGGAAGAGGCCATTTCAGTAGCTGACTACATGTTTTAATTTAATAAGTACATTTGTTGACAGTTTTATGCAATAAGGACACTGAGGTGAGGAAAGAGGGGAGGGATAGGGGCAGGGGAGTCTATGGTGATGGGCAGGGGGCCCCCAAAGTCAATTTCTTGTCCCTGGGCCCATTCCAACCTAGCTACACCCCTGGCTGTGTGTCATGGCAGAGAGTGGGCAGCTGGGCAGGGATTGGGGTGTTGGTGCTGCCACGTGTGGGGGGAACGGCTGACCATATAAATTGTCGGTCCATGGTAAAGGGAGGGCATGGTGTCTGCCTGAGTGGGTGCTATGGCCATCCAGGGAGCCACCCATTAGAATCCATCCTCACTCCATGTGCATGGGCACCTCGCAGCCATGCCATTCGGTGAACACACACACCTCCCCACCCCCTCCAAGCCATAGAGACCACTTTTTTCTGTATACATTTTAGGTTCTGGCCCTTTAAATGTGTCTGTCAATCTACAATGGCTGCTTTGTAGGGGAAATTTGACACAGCTTCCTCTGTTCCAAATTGGAAGTACTTGAATTCCCTAGTATGTTTTTCCTCTTGTTCCCCAGAGGGGATGGCATATTTTCCACATCCAGCATGTTTTAGATTTACCCACATAATCATATTGGGCCCACACAGTGGCTGTGTGTCTGTTGTCTTCATTAACTGAGACGCATGCTGGGATATAGGTACTGAGCCACCATTTGCACTGATGCAACTACTAGTCTGTTCACAATTACAATGTCTTTGTCCCATTCCTATACACATGAAGTTATTTAAAGAGGCAACATGTTTCCCCAGTGCTTTTGGTATATGCCCTTAATGCGCTGTAACTGTGACTGTTTCAAGTGAAGAGAGAGAGTTCTTAGTTTATTTGGGATGGAGTTTAATGGAAAATGGTTATTGAAATAATTTTCGTGATGGATTGAAAACAAAATCAAGGGCTCTTTGGAAATGTGAGTGTTTTTTTCTGGTTCATATTATTCTGGGAAAGATACATCTGTGAATATATAAAATGTCTACTACCGGCGTGTAACTAAACACGTGGACACAGCATGCTTGCCCCAAGGCTTACCATGGAAAGTCTCCCTGTTTCTTTGTGTGCAGACATTTTAAAGAGTTTGATCCTTAAAAGAAAAGCAATTTTGAGTTCACCAGCTTCTTCTTTCAAAGCCACAATTCTAAAATATTATTTTACATCCCAGAGATATTGGATACACAAAGAGCCCTTTTTATTACCAAAGGAAAACCGTATCAAAGATCCAGTCAAAATACATCAATATCTGCCTGTATATCACTTGTGGGATTATTTTCTACTGGAATATGGTAACCAACAGGTGGCAGAGGAAAGCACAGGTCAGAAAATTTACATCTTCCTACTGATTTACTATAATTGCCAGGCAGGAAGTCTCTCTAAAACCTGAGAGTTGTGCCATTTTAGTTTTATCATTTTATTTATTTAGATTATTTTTTTTATCCCACCCTATCCTTTAGATTCAAGGTGGCTTACAATTTTTGTAACTTAATAACTGTAACATTAACAACTAGCAAATTAACTCAACTCTTAATTTAATCCTCACAACAACCCTGTGAGAGGGGAGAATGGGGGAGTTGGAGGGAGAGTCTCCCTCAGGGGGCTGGTGGGACAGCCTTTGGGAGGGGGGCACGGGGGTGGATCGGGGGGGGGGTCCGCAGCCATAGGGGTCGTGACAAGCCAGGGGAATTATGGTCCTTTTGGGAGGCAAGTTAGATCTGTGGGATGGGACAGATGTTTAATACCTGTCCCGCTCAATGGCTCCAGGTTAGGTGATTAGGTGATCATTAATCAGAGGACCCCTGTCCCTGGTTTGATGCTGGTAAAAGTGAGGTCGGTTGCCAATAAGTCAACTATGATCCTGGAGATGATCCTGGATCAGCCAGCCTACTTCATGTGCATTACTGAGACCTGGATGGACACTGAGTCGGGGTCTATATTGGTGAACAGCCATCAAAATTGGAGGGAATATCCCCCAGAGCATTCCAGAACTTCTCTGGTTTCATAAGCCTCTGGGGTGAACCATGTGAACTGTCTATGCAACCTCCTGGGAACCAACGTGCACCAGGATACTGGCCTGGAGGAGATAATGATCCGTCCATGACAAGGACACTGTTGACACCTCCCCCACCACCTCAAGGCTGGTTCAAAATATCACGTCCAGGGTATGTCCTCCAACATGTGTGGGGCCAACAACTATCTGAGACAGGTCCATGGTTTTCATGGCGGCCATGAACTCATGCTCTGCCCCTCCAAGACTGGCGTCAACATGGTTATTGAAGTCCGCCAGGATCACGGTCCTGGGGGGGAGCACAAGACCACCTCCGACACCACTTCAGTCAGAGCTGGCAGGGAAGATGCTGTACAGGTAGGTGCATGGTATATCAGCAGCAACCCCACTCTGTCTCCGGCAAATCCAACACCAGGTGGAGGCCATCAATTCCCATGATAGGTTGCACAGGAAATCTGCTCACAGACCATGTCTCCTTAAAAGTAATGGCTACACCCCTCCCCCCCAGTCCCTCCAGTCACAGCTGATGATGGATGGCATACCCAGCTGGAACAAGATCAGCTGTGACCTTTTGGAACTCTGTGCTGATGGAGGCCATCGAACATACAGCTCCCATGCGTCTGCTCCTGAAGCGTCAACAATGCAGGTCCCCCTGGTATACAGAGGAGCTGCGGTGGATGAAGCAAGAAGGGTGGTGGTTAGAGTAATGGTGGCATTGTTCTCGCACTGAAGTTGACCAATTGCGACATAGAGTCTGGTTACATACCTATGCTGTGGCCATGCGGACAGCAAAGAAGGTTTTCTTTGCTGCCCTCATCACATCCGATAAGTCCCGTCCAGATGAGCTTTTCCGGATGGTTAGGGGGCTGGTTAGTCCGGCCTCCCTTCTGTTAGGAACAACACCACCCCCCCCACAAACCAGAGACCACCCCTCCCCTTGGCAGCACACAACGAGACACAGGTCAAAGGGTGCCGTGGAACGGAAGGGGAGAAAAAGGAAAAAGAAATAAAACGCCCCAAGCAAAACTGGTCTGGTCAGAAGGAATAAGAATGAAACAAGGGAGGCTCCTGGGTAAACAATGGAGCAGTCAAAAACAGGTGGCCTCCCTCTTTTGAGAAGAGCCCTCCGTGGCCACCTGAAACTCTGGGCAAGCAATAGATCGATCGTTAGGCTGATCACTCCACGCCCGTTTAGAAATAGCCTTATAGAAGCCTTTTGTGCCCCTTTGAGAACCCTCTCTCCACCTCGCAAAACCCTATAACTGCCCTGACCCCCATGAGCAAATTTGGTCATTCTTGAACGCAACACAAGCCGATTACTCTGTGCGTGCTTGCCTCAAGGATCTCTCCCAGACCATTACACCCTTTTGGTCTGTCCAAGTCTCTTCCTCCCCACCCCCCTTCTCTCCGAACGCCGCTGGATCTACAGGGTTACCTGTCCCTTTTCAACAGGATTTGAGAGGTAATATTGCTTATTTCCCCCTTTTTCCCATCTATCCCTCTTGCCACATCCCCTTTCACCAGACTAACCAGACCGGAGGGTTTTGCTTGTGAAATACTGTGTGTATATGTCAATTGTGTTTGTGGGAGGGTATAGAACTTATTTGTATGCAATACCTAGTCTTGTGTCAATAAACCTCCCTTATTTGTATCAGAGTATCCCCTTTTTGTTTCAGGGTGTGGGAGGGCGATTCCAGTCAGCTGCAGTGCATCATGTCCTCAGACTGATCCCAGTGGACACGTGTGGACCCGTTTTAATCAATTCAGCGAATTCCTCCTAAACTCAAGAGTCGTTTGGATATTGGGGTACTGGCTTCCAATATTCACTCTTGGGAGTGGGTCCTTGTCCTAACACTCCACCTGGATTCAGATAATGCTCACTGTGACTTGTTTATGGACTTTTTTCTGGATAAAATCACTCAAATTCATCACGGTTTCGATGCTGCACTTTTAACAGTGGGTGAACCAGAGGCAGTTGAAGCCCCATTTTGTCCTGTTTTCTGGGATGAATTTCAATGTGTGTCATCCTCTGATGCCAGGGATGTTCTTGGAGATGTTCTATCCACTTATTGTTAATTAGATCCATTGGTTAAAGCCAGTTGGGAGACACTATGGCCGTTGCTGGCTGGGATAGTCAATGCCTCCCTTAGGGAGGTCAGAGTGCCGGACTGCCTCAAGGAGGTGGTGATGTGGTCCCAGCTCAAAAAGCCATCATTAGATGTTGATTCCCTGGCCGGTCTCTAACCTTCCCTTTTTAGGGAAGGTTATTGAACGGGTGGTGGCTCGTCAGCTTCAGGAGCATCTGGACTTGATCAGTTTCTTGGATCCCTCAGAGTCTGGCTTTTGTCCGAGTTATGGCATGGAGACTGCACTTGTGGCCTTGGTTGATGACTTCTACCGCAAGTTGGACATGGATCATTCAACCCTGTTGATCCTATTAGATCTTTCAGCTACATTAAATACCATTGACCATGAGTTGTTGGTGACTCAGTTGCAGGATCGGGCAGGGGTGGGTGGGACTGTTCTTGAACGGTGCCGCTTCTTCTTGGCCGGGACTGATGCTGGGTAATTATTCATTTTCTCCCCGAGACCTCAAGTGTGGAGTCCCGCAAGGTTCTAGCTTAACCCCTCTCCTGTTAAATGTGTATATGCAGCCCTTGGGGGAGGTCATCAGAGAGTTTGGTGTAAGGTGTCGTCAATATGCTGATGACACCCAGTTATATCTCTTTTTGTCATCAGACCCAGATCCGTCAGTCTCGGTGCTTACTCAGTGTCTGTCGGCTATGGGGGACTGGATGACGGTGAGTCGCTTGAGGTTGAATCCCAACAAGATAGAGGTGATGGTTGTGGGGAAAGCTGGAGGAGTGATGGCCCCCATCATTGATGGGATCTGTCCTGCCCTGGTATCCTAGGTCTTTAGTCCGGGGGTGCTCCTGGATCCACAGTTTCGCCTAGATGTCCAGGTGGCGGCTGTGGCAAAGGGCGCAATCTGCCAATTACATCTGGTATGACAACTTAGGCCATATGTCTCAGACTCTGACCTTGCCACAATCACCATCACCACATAGGGCATGTTACAGTAGTCTAATCTTGAGGTATTAAAAGCATGGATGACTGTGGCAAGTAATGCACTCTTAACCGCTACATCACACTGCCTCTCAGTTGTGCCATTTTAGACCAAACTGAATTTTGGATAATTAAAGATGTCACAGCCCATGCCTTCACAGGTGTTAAACCCACTGTGCTGACCCATTTTGCACTTAGGTTAATACTCGTTGATTGCCTACCTTTCATATGCCATTACAAAAGGTGCATCCCTCTGAGCACCCCCTCTGTAGCGATGGTGGACATTACCTAAACAGCGGTGCTGGATTAAAAAGCTTTGCCATTTCTGGTTTGAGCTGGTTGGACACAGAATCTAAAACTGAGAAGGGGAAGGGGAGGGGTGGGGGTGGCTGTAGCTTGTAAGTCTAATGCTAGCTAATTTTGCACACTGGCTGTAGCTTAAGTCTAATGCTAGCTAATTTTGCCAACCTTAACTGAAAAGTACTTTGCTACTTGTTGAAATCAACAGGACTACTCAGGACTAGTCAGCATCAGCACACTGGACCCTTTCCAGAGCCATGGTCTTCTGCAGAAAGGATAGATGGGTCCACATGACTCTTGGAGTCAGTTCGGGGGCTATCCATAGGACTCCTGCTTCTCACAGATCACCTGATCAGTGGGGAGGAGAAGTGTCCTCTTATCTGTGGGCTGAGTCTTGCACAGCAGAGTTGGGGAGCAGCAGCAGAATTTAATTTTGTCTGATGTGGCCAAACAGGTAGACCTGGACCCGTACTCATGTAAAATAAACCCAACAAAAAAACCTCCTATGTAATGCAATTAGGGATGTGAGAAATTTAAGATGATTGCGTGTGTTCTGTCATTAACTGCCTGTTGTCCACCAGTATTCCTCATTTGACTACAGTGAAGTTGCTTCTTTCTTGCAGCAGTGTGTACGATTTATTTTCCTGTTTTAGTTAAATGAAAGACTGTGTGGCTGATTTTGGGGATCGTGATAATTTGTGGGGTGGAGGGGGAAGAGATAAAAGTTTAACCAGATGCTGCTATGTATGAACATGTAACAACACATAGCACAGTGGGCTACCCCTCCTGATTAAGGGGCCATTAGAATTAGTAGCAAGAAAATCTTATTATTACCTGTGCAGATACTGTAAGAATTACCACAACATCTCATAAAACTACCAAGCCAGTCACCTTCAATTTTACAAGATCTTTAGCAGCAAGCAATAGCATCGCTGTTATTTTAGTTTCCAGAGTGTTAACCAATTGGCTTTGGTGGCAACTGTGCCTTGTGGAATGGGCTGGCAAAAAGCTTAACTTTGCCAATCAAAGCAAACCCTATTCTGAAATAGTTTCCCCATGTGTTTCTTTTTTACAGCCTTGTTTTAGGCTATCAATGCAGATTTTGAATTTTGTCTGTTTTAAAGATCAGAGTTAGAAACCGGTAGAAGTCTCTCTCTCTCTCTCTCCAGAATCTTTACTCAGTTTGGCTCATTATTTCTGGGAATTCTGAGTACTACAGAGATGATTTTCTAGGTAGTGTCATTATCAGATTTGTTAATAAGTGGAAAATAATTAGAATAGACTCAAAGTTCTGAAGCCTTTTTCTCCCTATCTCCAGCTAGGAAAACAGGTAGATATAATTCAGATGTCTTGAGGAAACTGACCATTTTCCTAGCAGAAGATCATCCTGGACTGAATTTTACTCCCTCGTTATAGTATATCTTTGTGGGTCCTTTTAACCAGATCTCTTATATTGCCATAATTTGTGTGCATGTCTTCAATAGAGCCTCCTTGCAAAAACACAGTCTAGACCTTTCAAGGTCTTGTGTGCTTCTGTGTTGAATCAGATCAAACTAGGGTCATCAGAGGTATGGTGCTGTGATTTGATTTGATATTTTACTTATTTTGCCACCCTGTTCATATCATCTTTAAAAAATCCAGTTAAGTCTTCTCAGACTGGTTTCATTTATTCATTTAACCTCTGTAAAGGTAAGACTAATAAAGATCGTATCCAACTGTCACTGTGTTAGATCAAAATCTCCAGATGCACATGTGGTACATTAAGTCTTAGGACTTGCATTATAACCCTACAGCATTCATCTGTGGCATTGAGTTTCTGTCCGAAGTTGCTAAAAGAGTTGATTGTCAACAATGTGATTATCTAGCCAAAGGTCAGCAATGGCTAGAACTATCTGCCGGTATTAGATACAGACAATGGCCAGGTCTGTCTGAGCAAATCTGCCCAGATACCCATCAGTTCAACCATAATATCTGTACCTAACCAAGTAACTAGACCTTTCTTTATTCAATATGCAGCAAGGTTGATGCCTCCTATAATATGTGGCAAAGGTTTGGGTCAAGAGTTGGAGCATGCAAGGAATTGCCCACTGTGCTATAGTATTCCACAGTAAGGTAACATATACTTAGGCATCATCTCTTCATCTGAGGAATCTAGTAGTGGATGCTTTCAGAAACAAGATGCTACATTTAATTTCTACATACCCCTGATGATAATGTAGTTAAAATCTACTTTGCTGCAAATTAAGGTCATTGCTCCTTGTCCCATATTCCGCGGCAGTGGAGAACAACTGCTGTCTGTCTTTTTTGTGCAACCTTTTAATTGAAAACTTCTATCACATCCCAGACCCTTCCCGTTAGTCTTTTCTTTCTTTTTTCCTTTTTTGTCAAGGCTAAACACAAATGTTGTTGTTCTTCCTTTCCCTAGCTAAGTTTCCTTGACCTGATTTTAAGAGTTGTGCAATTATTTAGAAAGCGTCTCCCCAACACAATACCTTCTCTTGTCATTTGCCCTGTGAACACATGATTCATCAAAACAATTTGCACTGACCAAAAACAAAATCATAACGTAAGTTGAAAAAGAGAGAGGAGATCTGTGGTCCTGTACAGCTTGAGAGTTCATTTGTTTATTAATGGCTCTTTAATATTATAAGCAGTCACATATTGCATTTCCCAAACTTTAATTATCTTTATTGAGTACTGAAAGGGTATTTACAAAGTATGATTATTTATAGAAGAGTGTTTTGTTCATGGGATCCATTAGAAGTATAAACAGGAGGCCTGGATAAAGGTTACTTCTGTTGCAATGAAAAAAAAAACACATGGCGGACTTATAAAAATCCTTACCTGAAATTACCCCAGATTTTGAAATAGAGAATACTACAGCACATCTCCTTTTTACCCATGCACTGACAGGTATTATGCTAAACCCTATAGGTGTCTCCTCAATGCCACCTTTGGTGTTTAGTGACACTTGAGTGGTGTAGAGAGAGCAGGAGTTAGAGTTGTGGGGGGCCCCAGGCAGAGGCTAAGGCGGAGGCTCCTCATTGGATGATTTTCACTGCATGTTAATGTGCTCCCAGATGAACTGACTTGTGAGGCTGCTACAGTCAGTGCTAGTTCTTAGGGTTGGGCGAACAGATCGCGGTTTGGGTTCGGCTGTTTGGTTTGGTCCGTTTCAGTTCACCTGTTCGGTTCGTTCGCCGCGTTCGGCCATTCGGGTTGGTTCTGTTCAGTTTGGTTCGGGCGCTTGGAAAAAGGCTCTCTGTGAGAGGAATGGTGGCCCCAGACCCAAGTTGGTGGGTCCTGGGGCTAGAGTGGCAGCTTCTAGGTATTGGCCACAGCCCTCCCTGCCTGTAACTTGGCCCCAGAACCCTGACGGTGGGTCCTGGGGCTGGAGTGGCTGTTTCTTGATGCGGTTGAATGATATCGTCTCTGTGTGAGGAATGATGGCCTCAGACCCATGATGGTGGGTCCTGGGGCTAGAGTGGTAGATTCTAGGTATTGGGTATCCCTGCCAGTAACTTGGCCCCAGAACTCTTGTGGTGGGTCCTGGGGCTGGAGTGGCTGTTTCTTGATACGGTGGAATGACAACGTCTCCGTGTGAGGAATGATGGCCCCAGACCTATGATGGTGGGTCCTGAGGCTAGAGTGGGAGCTTCTAGGTATTGGCCACAGCCCTCCCTGCCTGTACCTTGACCCCAGAACCCTAGCAGCGGGCCCTGGGACTGGAGTGGCTTTTTCTTGATGCTTTGGAAAATTGGCTCTCTGTGCGAGGAATGATGGCCCTGGACCCATGACGTTGGGTCCTGGGGCTAGAGTGGCAGCTTCTGGATATTGGCCACAGCCCTCCCTGCCTGTAACTTGGCCCCAGAACCCTGATGGTGGGTCCTGGGGCTGGAGTGGCTGTTTCTTGGTGCGGTGGAATGACATCGCCTCTGTGCGAGGAATGATGGCCCCAGACCCATGATGGTGGGTCCTGGGGCTAGAGTGGCAGCTTCTAGATATTGGCCACAGCCCTCCCTGCCTGTAACTTGGCCCCAGAACCCTGATGGTGGGTCCTGGGGCTGGAGTGGCTGTTTCTTGGTGCGGTGGAATGACATCGCCTCTGTGCGAGGAATGATGGCCCCAGACCCATGACGGTGGGTCCTGGGGCTAGAGTGGCAGCTTCTAGATACATATTGGCCACAGCCCTCCCTGCCTGTAACTTGGCCCCAGAACCCTGATGGTGGGTCCTGGGGCTGGAGTGGCTGTTTCTTGATGCGGTGGAATGACATCGTCTCTGTGCGAGGAATGATGGCCCCAGACCCATGACGGTGGGTCCTGGGGCTAGAGTGGCAGCTTCTAGATACATATTGGCCACAGCCCTCCCTGCCAGTAACGTAGGCCCCAGAACCCTGACGGTGGGTCCTGGGGCTGGAGTGGCTGTTTCTTTTTTTATATATATCTATCTCTACACTAAATCTAACTGCTATTAACTATTCTAAAACCTATTGAACTAAATGGAATATCCTAATAATTAACTACAAAGGCCTTGTCCTACAAACACACTGTATCTCTATCTATCTCTATAACTAAGCTAACTACTATGTATATCTATCTAGTAACTATCTATCTAATAACTATCTATCTATATATACAATATTACACAGGGGGAAACACAAAGAACACAGGGAGGGGTACAAAACTGAAATGAAAATCAATCTAATAATAATCCTACTCTAAATAAATCCAAAACTTAAAACAGGGGAAGGGAATCAGGGATGGAATAAGAGGGAGAGGGAAAGGATTCAATGGAGGGGGGAGGGAGGAAGGAAGATTGAACACAGGGAACACAGGGAGGGGTAAAAACAAAAAATAACACCTAAATCTATCTAATATAATCTAAATAAATGATAATATGGAGGTAAATGGGTTGGATAGGTGAAATAGGAGGAGGATGGCAATGGATTAGGAATAGGAAGGAACAAAAACTGCTGGGAGAGAGGGAGCCTTCTGAAACGCCTGCTGTTCAGGAACAGTGACTAGCTCAAAAGGTTTTGGGAAGGGGGGAGGCAATCAGTTTTGTTTCTTGCTGTGCCCGCCTCACCGCAAGCCCCATTGGCTCCGTGCAGCCTAGCCCGTGGCCAATCGCAGACTGCAAAGCCAGTGGTCTGAGGCGAAAAGGGATGGTGATTGGGCAGGCTGGCTGCTACTCCAAACCTCTCCACCCCTGGTGCCTGGAAGTCTGCTCCTAAGCTGAATCCCCCTCCCTGTCACATTTTGCCTTCCAGTGACACATTTTTGCCACCCAAACTCACCTGAACGCGATCCAAACTGACCGAACTGTTCAGTCATTTCGACGTTCAGAATTGAGTTCAGTTCGGTCAGTTCATGTTCGGATTCAGGTTCGTGTTCGGTCATCCGAACAGGCCGAGTTCAGGCCGAACTCCAAATCACGTTTGTCCATCCCTACTAGTTCTAGAATTCTTGAACATAAGAAAAAACGCTGAATTGTGAACTAAAAGATGAATAGGCCTAATAATGGTCCCATGCTTGTTAAACAGTAATAGTACCATTGTATATTAACAATTGTCCTACATTTTCTATTTTAAATTACCAGTTGTCATAAAATTCAGCTGTACCATGAACTAGATGGTGCCTTTGTAAGGGGACATACATGTACTACTACTATGATTTTACTCAGCCCACAAATGGTAGATCAAGTAACAGATATTACACATTTGGTATCCGATGAGTATCCTCTTGCCCCACTCCGTGTAGGGGATTCTCTGATGTTTACTTTGAGTTTCTTTGCCAACAGCAGGCTTGAAACCCCAAGCTTCCTATTTCATTTCCAGCACTTGATCAGCAGAGCTATCTCAGCAATTGCTGGTTCCCTTAGCTTACTTCAGTAATGTAGATGGGCATTACGTATTGGTCATACAAACAACTTAATAATAAGCATTTTGAAAAGGCTTATCTAGTATGATTCAAGAGCTCTGCTTTGGGAAGTTGTTCAGGGTCCTAGGCTCTATGCTGCCCTCTGTCTGCCAAAGTCCCTTTCTATCAGCTGACATAAAATTAGTGGGCATTCTCTCTCTCTCTCTCTCTCTCTCTCTCTCACACACACACACACACAGAATTTCCCCTATTTTAAATCTAAAATGGACATGAGAGTACTTATTCCCCATTGCAAGCATAGGAAAAATACTTACAGGGCTACCCCAAAAAAATTGGAATTACTCTTAAGTCATAAATTTACTACACATTTCATCTCTACCTCTATGAGTTTTGGGGATGCAAATGTTTGTAATTTACCACAGGAATCAACCTAAATTAAACTGTCTGAAAGACAATACAATGTGTGCTTAGAGCAAGGCTATATGTGGAATGACTAATATTATTTATAGTGAGGTAGTAGTTTAGCAGGCACTCATTCAAACATGTAACAAAGAAGAACTATTTCGTTTCTACGCCATAGAGCTTACCAATGGCAATGCAAGCACGTATAAGATGAATGAAAGCAGCTGGACTCAACTGGGGAAGGGTGGGGAGAGCACAAGGTAGCAACAAGACAGTTATGATTTGTGTAATAAGTGAGACAAGAGGAAGAGGGCCTTATCTATGCCTTCACACACAGTGTGTGCACTGTGCAAGGTACGCATGAGCAAGTGTTGTGCACGTAATGTGCATGTCTTGCAAGCCTCATGTACAGTATGCACACGAGGTGCACATGTTGTTCATGAGTTGCACACAGCTTGTGCAAAACATGCACACTTGTGTATGCTGAGTGCATGCCCAAGGTGTGAATTCAGCCCAAATTAAGTAAGATGACATCTTTTGGACCAGCGTCTTTGGGGGAGAGCATGCTTTTAAGGTACACAGAGCTCTTTTTCAGGCAGGAATGAGCTTAGCATAGACCTCCCCATTTTTCTCTGAAGAAGAGCTCTTATTGTTTGAAAGCTTGCATGTTCTTGCCATCTCTCCCTGGACTAAAAGAAACTAGGCATATAGTCCCAGGTTTCTACAGTCAAAGGTTTGAAAACCCTCAGCCTAAGCTTGCATCCCCTGACCATCTTGGCTAATAGCCATTGTTGATGTATCCTCCAAGAACTTAACAAATCCCTTTTGAGTCCAGTTATATTATGCATCTGCACAACATCCCACATCAATGAGTTACACAGGCCAATCGTGCATCGGTTCTTTTATCAGTTTTAAGACATTTTAGAATAATAGAAACAGTGGTAGTCAGAGTTCACTCACTGGGTAAAAACGAGTGCTGAAATGAGAACACTGTACATTCTCAGAATAATCTGCGAGATTCTCGCAGCACCCAGCAAGATTTTGTCCGTCCTCACCGAGGTTTTCGAGAATCTCACAAGATTCTTGAAAATCCCCCAAACTGCTCTGCACATCCACAAAATGGCCACCGTGGCCATTCTGCACACGTGCAACCCCCATGCGGCCGTTTTTCACTTGCGCAGAGCGGTTTTTGAGGTTTCCCAAAAATCTTGCGAGATTCTCCCAAACTCTCTGCACACGCACAAAATTTCTGCCACAACCATTTGATGTATGTGCAGCCCCCAGAAGCCATTTTGCACATGCACAGAATATTTGGGAGGGGCGTTTGAAGTTCTCGAGCCTGGGCCAGGTGCCGCCATGGCCAGCCTCCATTGCTGTGTCTCATCTTACCTCTGATTGGCCACCCTGGGATGGTCCGGGGAACAGTCCCAATGGCCACACATCTCTGTTTGCCCACTGTCTAATAGCCGTTGTGTGCTGTGACACCCATGCACATGAGTAAGTTATAGGGGACGGTTGGGAAGGTAGTCTTGTGGCTTCATGAACATTCTTCTGACTTCTTCCTGTGAGAGAGCTAAAGGACTTGCTTATGAGTGGATTTGCAGTAAGGGGTGATGAAAACTTGGATGAATGTGGGTCCAGGGTTCAAAGGTGGGGTGAATGAGCTTGAATGAATGTGGGAAATGTGGGGATTCCAAATTAATGAAATTATTTAGATTCATGTGGGAATCAAAAGTGGAGTGAATGAGCTTGGATGAATGTGGGGCCAGGGTTCAAAGGTTCAGTAAGTTAAGAAGAGTAGGTATAAACTGTGAATTGTCTTAATGGTGAAGGCAAGTAGCTTCTCTTTGATGGGGCAGAGAAAGGGGAGCCAGAGGAAGCAAAGGGGCATGGGGGCAGTGTGATCAAAGCAATAAGACAAGAACATAATCTAAAATCTACAGATGGCAAAGTTATAAATAATGTGACTGGAGCAAGAGGAGGTACAGTGTCATCAGGGCTGAAGTGAAAAAGACATCTTGATCCTCTTCTCATTGAAGTATTATGGCAAACCTTCTGTTGACCCCAGTAGAAGCAGACTCATGTCACAAGCTACTGGATACGTAACATTGGCAAAGTGCTGAACGAGGCAATTCAGTTTGCATAGTTTGCACAGAGGAAAGATTGCAGTACTAAATTGAACCAAGTAATGAGGACAAAAGAGCAAGGCAAGGAGACACCACAGCCTGTTGAACAACAGGACAACAAAGAACAACAAGACGACAAAAATAGACCTTTGTAGGAGAATCACAAATACTGCTCTGATTAGAGAAAAGGAACTTAGGCTTCAATAGCATGGAGAGGATGTCACAAATGTAGCTGGAGACTATTTGAGTGTGTTGCTAACTGAGGTAGAATGGGCCGTTTGCTTTCAGTTAGTGTTCTGATACGTCTCATCAAACAACAATGTAGGCTAATGGATAAAGTGTTAGGCTTGGATGTAAATCCTCTCTTACCCATGAACTCACTGGGTGGCATTGAACAAGTCACTGTCTCTCAGCTTCAGGTCTCTGTCTGTAAAATGAGAATAATAATGACCTACCTCACTGGATTGTTGTGAGAGTGAACTAGATAAGAACTGTAAAGCACTCTGGACACTGAAAAGGACTATGCAAATGATAAATAATTATGAAAATAATAGCAGAATCAAGCTCCACCAAATTTGATGAAAGCTTTGTCTATGTTGGCATTGCCAGGTTGTATCACAGTGTGTAATAGATGGCAATTAATGAGAGCTCACTAGAGGCATTAGTAGAAAATAAACAGATTCCAAAGGCTAACTCAGTTATTAAGGTGTCAATGCCAGAAAGATGCACCACTCAAGTAAGGAAGGTAAGCTTTAGGGTCAGGTCCTCAGCTACTGTATATTGGTTGATCTGTGTTAACTTGATCATCTGGGGATCTAGCCTGTAATTTACCCAAGACAGCAAGTGCTAGCAATTATTCGCAAGGTAGTGGAGCATGTAGCAAATAGAAATTAATATGTTAGTAAAACAGTTTAAAATTGAGAGCCAGGATAGTCCCCTAGAGAAGGTGTCAGATTAAAAACTGAGAGACCAGGGTTCAAATGCCATTTTAGCCATGAACACGCTGTGTGGCATTGGACAAATCATTAATATATATCTCAGCTTCTGCTGAGTGAGCACCCGATCTGTAAAATGGGAATATTCTTCCGAGGGTGAACTAGATGAGTATTGTAAAAAATCACACTGAAAATACTATATAAATAATAATACAATTGATATGTTAAGCCCAAAGACCCATGCCTTACCTTTAAGAGATTTCATCAGACTTGATCGGCTTTATACCATCGGAAAAAAATGGGCCTGCTCTGGAGTAAATTATTTGAAGACTGCAGTCTGTGAAAGAAATCAGCCTAAGCATGATATATACTACAATTACAGTAAAGCATTCGTTCTCCAGCTTAACGTGTGCAATACTGTACAGCCAGTTAGCTCTCTCTGGAAAGCAGCTCCAAAGCTTTTGTCCTGTATCAATTTTCCAGTAGGATCCCAATTTTTCTCTTAATCTCTGTCCATTTTACTGAGAGCCTGACATTTGTAAAAACTGCCTTCATCATTGCTCTGTATGAAGTAAGTTTAGCAGAGGCAAAGGCGGAGATCAGAGGATCTTCTCAACTTTGATTTTAACATCAGATTGTTAACATTCTCATGGTAGCTGTTTGGCAGTGAGCAAAATGTATATTCATGTTCATCTTGTCTAACTTTGCTTGTTGTTACTGGCTTGTTTGCACTGGGCTAAGTAAAGATGTCACTGTTTGCCATCCATACATGTTTCTGTGGCCCCTGCGTGCGTATGTGCACGGAAAATATGTTTTCTTATTTAGGGGGAGCTAATATCATTTCATACTGGGGTATCCTTTTCCATAGTTGGAGATACATTAAATCAGTCTCATTAAATCCGAGGTCAAGAGAGATGACAGTCATATACAAGAAGAACAGAAAACCAGGCTGGGAGATCTGAGAACTGACCAATTGCTCCCTGATGTCAAACTGATCATCAGCAGAAATACTCATTTTGGCATCAGACAGGAAAAGTCAAAGGTCAGGGTTTAGTGCTGTCACAGTCAGATTCTTCAAATAATCTGAGCAGGTGCTTAATAAAGCGTGCTTATTTGTTGCATTTAGGGATTCCCGAGTGAGACAAGAATCAAGATGTGAGGCGGCGAGTGGGAATGTTACCATAACTTTGGGGTCTCCATTAGGTGACAAAGGGCTCTTCAAGTCAAACAGCAATTATTTCCCACAGTTATTGCCTTGTAGTAGAAAATATACAGAATACACACTTGCCGGGTCAGGTTCTGCTGTTGTTTTATGCTTCCCTTCTCCCCATTCAGGTACATTGACAATGAATATCTGCAAAGGAGCAGACTATGCCCTATCAAGACAAAATGCTGCCCTACACAACGAAAGCTGTGTGCTAAAACCGATCAATAGCCCTGGTGACTATAGCCGTTTTTAAATGTGACACAACCACGCAGGTTCTTTACACATCCAAACATGCATCTGAAGGTGGCAGGCAGGGGCGACACTCCCGTGACCCACACACCACCCACACCTATAGCCACACACACAGAGCATCGGAGAAAAATCCAGACTGCGCCGTGCAGGGGAAGGCTACCGCGCATGCGTATGGGGATCACACCCATCCCTGGCCCATTTGAATCCCTCACCACTCACTCCATGTGGGTGGGTGGTCTGTGGCCATCCCATTCAGGGCACACGGGCCCCCTCCCCAGCCATGCTCATTTAAAAACAGCCTATGTGATGGCGTATGTCTCAGGGCAGGGCCAGGCTTAGAATTCCTTGCGTTTGAAGCAAAGGCCCACCTGGGCCAGACCACTTTTGGGTACATCCGAGTCAAGAACCTACACACAGCGGGGGCTGCCTCTCAGCTCCAACCCCAGGAACTTAGTGCCTCTATTAAGAGAGGTCTCATGGGGAGCAGGACAGGTGAGGGGTTTTCTGACTAGAGGGGGGACATAAAGGCTCAGAAAATAAGGCTAGCAAGCTGACCAGGACCATTCCAAACCATGTCCCACACACCACCTGAGCACTGGTTGCTGGAAGGAAACACTGTAGCACTGGACATGAAGCCAAGGCAAAGGCCATTTTGGTTGCCTCCTGAGTGCCCCCTGTGTTGTTCTCTGGTATTATGACTGCCCTGATATATGCGGAACTGGCTGGTGGGTGGCCAGGCCCAATGTCCATGCACCACCCCGAGTTGCTGGCTCTCCCTCTTCTGAGGGGACCAGCTGGCAAGGACATGGAATTACCTAGAAGATACCCCTCTGCCATCCAAGGTAGTGAGGGCTCTGAGGAAGGCTGGGGCCCCAGGTCATTTCCCCATCTTCCCTTCTTTAATTCCTGTACTATGTCATGGCAACAGCTTTTTTCCATAAGCTACTGCCTTTTTTTTTCTTTTTTACAAAGGAGCTGAATATGCTTCCTCTAGTGCCGATTGTAGACCAACAATATCCCGCTAGTTATAGAGTCCTGACAAGCATAAACCCCTGCCCTAACACTCGTAACAGCATTATGCATCTGACTGTTCAAACCTTTGTTCTATTGTTTGTTTATGTATTTATTAAACTATTTAATTATTTTATTTATTTATTTGTTTGTTTGTTTATTTTCAAACTTTATAACTCGCCCTCTCCTGCCCAATGGCAGCTCGGCGCAGTGAACAATAAACAGTAAAAATATAAATATAAAATATAGTATATTAGAAAATAGAAAAGTATATGTAGACAAATGAGGCCCGAATAAATACCCCCCCTCCACTACCCATCCCCCTCACTGTACGCCTGGCAAAACTGCCAAGTTTTTCATTGTCTACAGAAGGAGGGGAGATCTGGAGAGAGGCGAATCTCTGCTGGGAAAGAGTTCCACAGCCTTGGCGCAGCCACCAAGAACGCCCTCTCAAATGTTGCCACCTGGGATACCTGGGGGATCTCCAAGAGGGCACTCCCAGTCAACCTCAGGGTTTGGTCCAGGATATGAGGGATGAGGCAATCCCGCAGGTAAGCAGAGACCATATAGGGCTTTAAAGGTAATGACCAACACCTTCAATTGGCCCCGGAAGACTATAGGCAGCCAGTGCAGAGAACGGAGCACCAGTGTTATGTGCTCACAGCAGCCAGTCCCCACCAGGAGGTGGGCGGCCACATTCTGCTCCAGCTGCAGTCTCTGGGTCCTCACCAAGGGTAGCCCCATGAAGAGCGCATTGCAGTAGTCCAGTCTTGAGGTGATGAATGCATGGATGACGGTGGCAAGACTGGAGCCTTAGATACAGGGCTGAAGACAATGGACCAAATGTAACTTACAAAATGCAATCCTTTCCACAGCTGCCACCTGGGCATCCAGGCGGATCCGTGAATCAAAAAGAACACCCAGGCTCCGGAAGCCTGAGTGACCAAGGAGGGACGTACCCCACCAATGATGAGGGCTCCATCTCGTCACCCTTACCCACCAACATCACCTCTGTCTTAACGAGATTCAGCTTCAGACAGCTCGCCTTCATCCAATCCCCCTCACCCAATTGGTGTGCTCTTATTACTGCAGGCAGATTTACTGACACCAGGACCCAGTTACAAGCAATATGTAGGGCTCCGGGTTCTGGAATCCCATGATGAGATTGTTTCCAACCCATCCAGGGTCCTGTGTCAATGAAAATGCCTGTAATAGTAAGAGCACACAAATTAAAAAAAAGGTTTTATGTTGGTGGGGAGGGGTGGCCGATATAAATTTGCCCTTGCCTCCCTCAGACCCCTGTCCATTGTTGTGGACCAAGTGGAGGTAGTGGACCAGGCAAAGAACTCGGGCATCATTTTCAACCACACTCTGTCCATATCAGGGCTGCCCACCGGGGGAACCCACAGCGGCGGCAGGAACCCTGAGGACAGCCCGGGCAGGAGTCGCAGACCTCTGAATCGCCCCCTGCATCGGACCTACCTGCACCCCTTCCGGGTGCACTGTGGAACTCGGCGGTTTCTAGGCAGCTGCCACAACAAGCGCTGGGGGGAAATCCTTCCCCCACCACTGTACAGAACGCGGAAGCAGAGCCAGTACACCTGCGATACTCGCAGCAGCTCCAGGCGCAACGAGGGGGCATGGCTTCCGCCGTATACACCGGTGCTGCAGAGCACACAGCGCCGGTGATCTGCTCAAGACTGCCCCCCTATTGATTGATTGAGAGAGAGAGAGAGAGAGAAAGAGAAGCCATTCAGTGGACCTTTGACTGCTGCCCTGCCTGTGCCTACCCTTTCTTCCCAGTGTCATGTCTAGAGTGCTGGTGAACCATGAGTGAGTGTGTGTGTGTGTGTGTGTGTCCGTCCTACCCCCCTGTACCTAACCTGAAATGAGTGAACGAGCAAGTGAGGGCGCCCCTGGCCCAGGGTGAGTCTGCCTCCCCTTTCCTGGGGGGCCCTACCCCTTTTTTCCTCCTCCTCCTGGCGTGCGAGTACCTCTGCCCTGCCCCGCATTCCCTGGGTCCCTATCCCTGTGCAACCCCCACTACCAGCATCAACTTCCCTTCCCCCTTGGTGAGCTTGGTGAGTGAATGGTGGGTGGTGGGGAAGGAGGAACACTCCTGTACAGATTGCTCTGCGCCTTATGAGATAGGCCTAATCTCTTGGAGATTTCAAGGGCCAATACAATATCCTGATGGGCATAACTCTCCTTGTGAGAACCTAATGAGCACAGCTGGGAGCAGGTTCGACCTTCGGGGTGAATGCCTGGGGTTTGTTGAGTGGAGTCCCGGAACCTGCATCCCTTTCCCCATTTTTCCCCCTTCCCATGACAGTCCATGAAAACTCAGGTGTCTGACATGGTTTGGAGATGTTTCTTTTTATTTGAGTTAGCTCCATCCTTATTTATCCAAGCTGACTTTGCCACTGTGGGTGCTTTTAGACAGATAGGCTGCCCTGGTGCTGCACGCACCAGCCCTGGGTGGCCCATTCATCTAAAGGCATCCCGCCAGATGTGGAATCAGAGCAGGCATTGCCTGCTCTGGGCAGGCCTTACTTACGGTGCTCTGGAACATCCCAGAGGACCTCCTGCAGAGTGGGCTGGCCAAACCCGGGACTCTGGCCTGAGGTGGAGCTGTGGTCTGTCTGCTTGGCAGGACCACACTGAAGCTGCACTTCTGGCTGGCTGTTGCCCGATTATTGCCATAGAGTTGCAGGCAGCAGCCTAGAGCATCAGGTGATCCACCCACAACTTTATGGTGGGGGGAGCACTGTGTAACAGGCTGGTGAACCTGCCGGGTTTGTTTAAACCCAACCCAGGTGGGACTGGATGTGGCGGTGAATCCCCAGAGAAGCTGTGTGGGTGACCAGCCATGCATTCAACTAAACATATCCAATGACCCATGTCCTGGTGACCATGAGGCTTGATTTATGTAATTCCCTCTTCTGTGGGTTGCTAGCAGTACTTATCCATAATTTGCAGCTTATTCAGAATGCAGCAGCATGGCTCCTTACTGGTTTGGGAACCTGTGATCATATTACACCTGCCCTGCACTCTTTATATTGGATGCCTGTAGAGCGATGGATTGAGATCAAGATGCCACTGCTGTTTTTCAGGGCCATAGGCCCTGGTTATATTTGAGACCTGCTCCTGGAGCCTTGCACTAATGGGTATGTGTGCTCAGAAATCATCTGCTGCCTGGGAATCACACCAGTGCATCTTAAGTCAGTAGCTGATCGTGCCTTTGCTGTGGAAGGCCCCTCAGAAAGAAACTCGTTCCCTTCAGATGTCTGTCTTAGGCCGTTTTTAGACGAGCGCAGCGGCACCCGCGCTTGTTTTCAAAAGAGCTGGCAGTCCGTTCTACACGTGATGCTGCCACCGAATACGCGCATGCGTGGGCGATGCGCATCCATTTCCAACCGCGTATGTCCAGCCTCAATCGCCGACCAGGTGAGTTCGCGGCAGGAAATGGATGCGCATCGCCCGTGCATGCACGTATTCGGCAGCAGCATTATGTGTAAAACGGACTGCCGACTCTTTTGAAAACAAGCACGGGCACGCTGCACTCGTCTAAAAATGGCCTTAGTTCTTCCCTCCTTACCTTTAAATAGCACTTAATGACTCATTTATTCTCTAGGTGCTTTTAGGTGCTACTGGTTCTCCTTAATGAAGGTTGTCCTTATCCAGTTTCCTTCCCCTTTTAAATTGTTTTTACATAAACATATTTTAAATGGATTTTATATATTTTATTGTAACAGTTTGGCCAGAAACCCAAGCCTTTGTAACAGATTGGCCAGAAAACTGATGTAGGAACCCTGAAAACATACTGTAGCAGCTACCTAATTAGTAATGAGAAGCCAGCTAAGTAGTAATTGCTAACAAGCTGTAACTACAGGCTTACCCTCCTGATGCAGAAGAACCAATCCCAGAAAGGGGAGGAGCATAAAAGCTTAGAAGATGGCCATTGAGAGAGAAGCTGTGTCTGGCTGCCAAGTCAAACCAGGCCCCTCGCTGCAAGCACGCAATCTTCTGGCCTCATGAACAGGACAGAACTTACCCACTGAGACCGACAGCACTGGAAATGCAGGTGGGCTCTGTACCCAAGACAGAGATTTAATATCTGTGAACTTTAAACATGGACTAATAGGCCTCAGGCCTGATGTGGAACTTTGTTATTTGGAAGGTGTACAGAGGCCAGAGACTGATTTTGACAGCCAAGGAGGCTTGCCTTTTATTTGTACTTTAATTTTGGGGACCTGCTTTTGTGGGAGAAGTCCCAGTTCCTGGTGGCACAGGTGAGCTAATGAGGGCTGCAGGGAGGCCCAAGACAAATTGGCCCAATGAGCGTCTGACATACGTTATTTGCCCCAGGTGGACCAATGATTGACATTTGCCCCGACAAGGAACAGTTATTGTTGTGAGCCTGGAACAGGGCCAGATGCTATTGTGGATCCAGGAGGGATCAAACTTTATTGTTAGCTCCAGAGCCAGACTATTATGTGAGCCCCAAAAGGGACCAAATAAGAAAAGGGCCTGCAGGGACCAAACCAAAGAGAGAGAAGGAAAAAAGTGTGTCCCAGGCTAAGCTAACTCCCCTAAAGAAAAGACTACTCTAAATAACTGATAACCTGATCCACGTACAGTAATTTTTTCTTGTAAAGTGCTCTGACCACCATTTGGTGGTGGGGTGCTCTAAAAGTAACATTTATTATTATTTATTATATGCATGTGTAGAGAGGCATGGAAATGTGAATCAAGGCCCCTGAGTCTGCAGTCAGCTTGAAACAATAACTCCAGATATGAACTGCTCCATTCAGCTTAACTCTGACATCTATGCCCCCCCCCCGCCCCCGGGAACTGAAGCCCTAGAATGGGAGTTGGGCCATGGGTGTATTATGTTCCTTGCTTGGCCCACATAAGGGAGTGAAAGCATTAATCTTTAACAGTTAAACACAAAAGCCAGGCTCTGTTACTGGACAGTACTGCTGAAAAGAACAGTGGATTTTGTATTCACAGATATTATTTGCATTTGCAGATAACTATCTGGAAATGCAAAGAAGATCCACAATTGAAACTAGGGGTGTGCATTAGTGTTTCAGAATTGTAATTCCAAAACCATAATTTTACGATTTTGGTTTTCAAATTACAATTCCAAAAAGCCAATAGAACTTCCATTTCCATTTTGGGTACAGTTACCGGGTCCCCATGCTAACAAACAAAATAATTGATATCAATAACCAAATCAAAAACAAATCAAAGCCAATATCAAAATCACTCCTAATTGTAACTGATAATCAGGCTTTTTAGTTGCTGGGTTATTTGGATATCCAGTAATTATAAATAAATTATTATCTAAATAAATTCAGTTATTTGGTTACCTCGTTTCTACTACTATGTTTGCATGATAGCACTAATAGCACCAACATAAATGAATATCTGAATAACTGAACTGAAATATTCAAAATGGATATCTGACAAAGATGGAACCAAAAAGAGTTATATTTTTCATTCTCTCCCTGCCCTTCCCCAGTTGAGTCCAGCTGCTTTCATTCATCTTATACGTGCTTGCATTGCCATTGGTAAGCTCTATGGCGTAGAAACGAAATAGTTCTTCTTTGTTACATGTTTGAATGCACAATGCCTGCAAAATCGGCTCCCGAACTACTACCTCGCTATAAATAATATTAGTCATTCCACATATAGCCTTGCTCTAAGCACACATTGTATTGTCTTTCAAATAGTTAGGTTGATTCCTGTGGTAAATTACAAACATTTGCATCCCCAAAACTCATAGAGGTACAGATAAAATGTGTAGTAAATTTATGACTTATGAGTAATTCCATTTTTGGGGGGTAGCCCTGCAAGTATTCTTCCTATGCTTGCAATGGGAAACAAGTACTCTCATGTCCATTTTAAATTTAAAATGGGGGAAATTGTGAGTGAGAGTGAGAGAGAGAGAGAGAGAATGCCCACTAATTTTATGTCAGCTGATAGAAAGGGACTTTGGCAGACAGAGGGCAGCATAGAGCCTAGGACCCTGAACAACTTCCCAAAGCAGAGCTCTTGAATCATACTAGATAAGCCTTTTCAAAATGCTTATTAGTAAGTTGTTTGTATGACCAATACATAATGCCCATCTCCATTACTGAAGTAAGCTAAGGGAACCAGCAATTGCTGAGATAGCTCTGCTGATCAAGTGCTGGAAATGAAATAGGAAGATTGGGGTTTCAAGCCTGCTGTTGGCAAAGAAACTCGAAGTAAACATCAGAGAATTCCCTACACAGAGTGGGGCAAGAGGATACTCATCGGATACCAAATGTGTAATATCTGTTACTAGATCTACCATTTGTGGGCTGAGTAAAATCATAGTAGTACATGTATGTCCCCTTACAAAGGCACCATCTAGTTCATGGTACAGTTGAATTTTATGACAACTGGTAACTTAAAATAGAAAATGTCTGACAATTGTTAAGATACAATGGTACTATTACCATTTAACAAGCATGGGACAACCATTAGCCCTATTCATCTTTTAGTTCACAATTCAGTGTGTTTTCTTATGTCCAAGAATTCTAGAACTAGCACTGACTGTAGCAGCCTCACATGTCCGTTGATATGGGAGCACATTAACATGCAGTGAAAATCATCCAATGAGGAGCCTCCGCCTTAGCCTCTGCCTGGGGCCCCCCACAACTCTAAATCCTGCTCTCTCTACACCACTCGAGCGTCACTAAACACCAAAGGTGGCATTGAGGAGACACCTATAGGGTTTAGCATAATACCTGTCAGTGCATGGGTAAAAAGGAGATGTGCTGTAGTATTCTCTATTTCAAAATCTGGGGTAATTTCAGATAAGGATTTGTATAAGTCCGCCATGTGTTTTTTTTCATTGCAACAAAAGTAACCTTTATCGAGGCCTACTGTTTATGCTTCTAATGGATCCCATGAACAAAACACTCTTCTATAAATAATCATACTTTGTAAAATACCCTTTCAGTACTCAATAAAGATAATTAGAGTTTGGGAAATGCAATATGTGACTGCTTATAATACTATAAGAGTCATTAATAAACAAATGAACTCTCAAGCTGTACAGGACCACAGACCTCCTCTCTCTTTTTCAACTTACGTTATGATTTTGTTTTTGGTCAGTGCAAATTGTTTTGATGAATCATGTGTTCACAGGACAAATGACAAGAGAAGGTATTGTGTTGGGGAGACGCTTTCTAAATAATTGCACAACTCTTAAAATCAGGTCAAGGAAACTTAGCTAGGGAAAGGAAGAACAACAACATTTGTGTTTAGCCTTGACAAAAAAGGAAGAAAGAAAGAAAAGGAAAGACTAAAGGGAAGGGTCTGGGATGTGATGGAAGTTTTCAATTAAAAGGCTGCACAAAAAAGACAGACAGCAGTTGTTCTCCACTGCCACGGAATATGGGACAAGGAGCAATGACCTTAATTTGCAGCAAAGTAGATTTTAACTACATTATCATCAGGGGTATGTAGAAGCTAAACGTAGCATCTTGTTTCTGAAAACATCCACTAATAGATTCCTCAGATGAAGAGATGATGCCTAAGTATATATTACCTTACTGTGGAATAATATATCACATTGGGCAATTCCTTGCATGCTCCAACTCTTGACCCAAACTTTTGCCACATATTATAGGAGGCATCAAAATTGCTGCATATTGGATAAAGAAAGGTCTAGTTATTTGGTTAGGTACAGATATTATGGTTGAACTGATGGGTATCTGGGCAGATTTTGAATTTTGATGAATTTTATATTTTCCATTTTGGTGAATATGATTCAAATTAGGCAAAGTCATCAGATACGATATTTGTCATGGATGTTCATTTCAGATGTACTGGCTAGCTGTAATAGATTTGCCTCTAATGTCAAATAATGCACACAGGGTAAAAACAAATGTGCAGCTGGAGAGACCACTCCCTGGTCTGCCCCAGGGTGGAAAATCATAGGTGACACAGCCCAGGTCAGGTTGGGGCACCAAACTGATGTGCCCATGACTGGGGAGCCATCTCACGGGCCGCATGACCAGGTTAGGACCAGGTGCACAACAAATATTCAGGAAGCTGACCCCCCATAACCAGTGTTCCCAGATCCTCACCCCCACCATGATGGTTGGACAGCTGTGGCTGCCAATGAGTTCTCAGCTCAGCTGAACAGGCAGGGAACAGCAAACAGCAAGCAGTGACTGGACCGGAGAGCAGGGAGCAGAAAACATCAAGCAGTGACTGGACTGGGGAAGCAGCAGCCCAGCAGTGAGGTGAATCAAATCCAGAGTCGGGTAGCCTGTTGGGTTCCTGAATGCAACCAGGGCAAGTCGGGCTAGTCAGGGTTAGCCTCAGGGCTAGCCTGGGCCAGTAGGGACCATGGCCCAGGCCCTGTGATTTGAAGGAACCTGCAGGGACGCCATTGCTGGTAGCTTCAGGACCAGTGCTCCTGAGGCTCTAGAACAGACTATTTCTGCACGGTCCTTCTCTCCAGTTGTCCCACAACTCTTAGACCCTGGAGTGGCTGCTTCCTGTGGGGCTGGGCCCCTTCTCCCTTGCCTCCCCTACTGTGGTGGTTGAGCACCACACTGCCCATTTTTAGAGGGGTGGGGCTATGAGGACACATTTTATTTTTGCCCTGAGTCCTGTAAATTCTAAGCTAGGCCCTGAACTGAGGGGATCCAAATATCCTTGGTGACTCCAATTTCCTGCTAATTGACTCACACACCATGGCTGTACTTGATGGTTACTCTTCTGAACCTGGCATATATGGATACAAACAGAAGGGAAACAGTTCTTTCCCAAATAAAGTGTGTGTGTGTTTAAAGCAAAGCTATGGCACTTATATTTGTTTCAATTTATAACCCATCCTATCCCAGGGGCTCAGGGAAGAACTTATCTATTTCATCCTCAAAATGATGCTGTGAAATAGGTCACTGTTATATTCATTCTAGATGGGGAATTTAGGCTGAAAGCTGGTGACTAAACCACTGTTGATGGGATCTGAATCCTAGTAACTGAGATTGAATGAAGTCAAGTTCCTTCCCACAACTACATGCCTCTTTATCATTTAACATAGCCAAAGGGCCTGATTTTCAGGGTTGTTGAAACACACAGCTCCTACTGATTTCTTTAGGGAGTCTGAGTGCCAAACACCACTATCAACGAAGCTCATAATGACAGCTGCTGCTTTGTTTCTTTTTTTTTCAAATTGAGCTAAAGTCTGATGATTATTATTATTTTTCCTGCCTTAATTAACATACTCTGCTAAGTACTGGAGGAGACACTTGCATTAGAGCAGTTAGAATGAATTGCCCCAACAGATGTATTACTTATATTCTGAGAATGTAAGAATATAGGAAATGCCCAGATGGGATAGACCAAGTTATCTAATCCAATCTCCTGCCTCAACAGTGGATGCTTCAGAGGTAGGTGTTCAATTTATGTAACTCTCCTTTTTGCGTAATATTCTAGTATGATATATTTCTTTCTGCTGCTAGTTAGTGATCAATGTAACCCTTGATGCCTGAGGATTAAATTTGCATTTTAATTGCTTCTGACTTACTTCCTTGGACCCCCAAATTATATTTATTTCAGTAGAATAAAACTAGGCTGTCCAATCTAATCCCAGCTCCTGTTTCCTATCAGCAGGTGAACAATCCAGTGCTTGGTAAATTGTACTTACCAACAATAAGGCTTAGGCAGGCTGACATCATAGGCCCTTTTTACACAGATGCTCTAACACTCATAAAATGGGTGTTACATTTTATTATACATGTTGCAGGCAGTGGCATCCGTTGCTCCATGGGTGTGGGTGGAGATGGGTGTTGGAAGGGAGCAAACCCTCACCAACACCCACTGAAACTGGCGTTTACACAAGCCCCCACCCACCTCCACCCAGGGAAATGGTCCCCACCCACCGGCCAACACTCATCTCCACCCAGAGGAACTGGGTGGAGGCATCATGTGTGCACAGGGCCCATGGTGATTGGCTGCAGTGGTGCCCTGCAGCATGTAGATAAGATTGCTCGCATCCGCCATGATTTTGGCACCACAGTTACTGCAGAGGATCATCTTGGGGCTATGGATGCCCCGTCCTGTCCTGGTTTGTGGAATTGGCTTCAGATGGTGTCGCCTGCCAATGTGGAGTCCTTGTTGGGATCTGTTCATGCCACTACTTGTGAGCAAGATCCGTGCCCGTCCTGGCTGGTGAAAGCTATCCAGGAGACGTTACGGCCGTTGCTGGCTGGGGTGGTTAGTGCCTCCCTTCAGGAGGGCAGGGTGCCTGACTGCCTAAAAGAGGCTGTGGTTAGACCCCTGCTCAAGAAACCATCTCTTGACGCTGATGCTCCTGCCGGTTATCAGCTGGTCTCTAACCTTCCCTTTTTAGGGAAGGTTACTGAACGGGCTGTGGCACGGCAGCTCCAGGAACATCTGGACTGCACTGTTTCCTTGATTCCCTCCCAGTCTGGGTTTCGACCTGGGTATGGTATGGAGACGGCATTGGTGGCCTTGGTTGATGATCTCCTGCCAGACCTTTCGGCTGCATTCGACACAGTCGATCACGAGGTGTTGGTGACTCACCTGCGGGACCGTGCCAGAATTGGCGGGATGGTCTTGGACTGGTTTCGTTCATTTGTTCCTGGCCGGGAGAACTCACTGGGTGGTCTTGGGGGAGTGTACATCTTCCCCCCGGGACCTCACGTGTGGAGTTCCGCAAGGTGCCATTCTGTCCCACCTCTTGTTTAACATCTATATGCAGCCGTTAGGGGAGATCGTGAGGGGGTTTCAGGGCATGCAGTGTCATCAGTATGCTGATGACACTCAGTTCTACCTCTCCTTTTCCATCCACCCAGGCCATGCAGTCTCCTTATTTTCCCAGTGCCTGTCAGCTGTGGGGTCTTGGATGAGGTCGAGCCATCTGCAATTGAATCCTGACAAGACGGAGGTGATGTTGGTGGGCGAGGGCTTGGGGCACCTGGGGGTGGTTGAATCTCCTCTTGTTGGGGAGGTTCACCCCCCCCCATGGTGTCTCAAGTGCGGAGTCTGGGTGTGCTTCTCGATTCGCGGCTCAGCTTGGAATCTCAGGTTGTGGCCGTGGCGGGGAGTGTATTTCGGCAGTTACATCTTGTCTGGCGACTTCGGCCGTATCTCTCAGACTCCGACCTTGCCACTGTCATCCATGCCTTCATCACCTCGAGGCTGGATTACTGCAACGTGCTCTACGTGGGGCTGCCCGAGAAGCTCGTCTGGAGGCTGCAGATGGTGCAGAATGCTGCGGCCCGTCTCCTGATGGGGGCGGGTCACAGGGAGCACATGACACCAGTGCTCCGGGCTCTGCACTGCTTGCCTATAAAGCACCGGGCCAGGTTCAAGGTGCTGGTTTTAAAGCTCTTCACGGCCTGGGCCCTGCTTATCTGCATAACCGCCTCACTCCCCATGTGCCTATGCGACCCTTGAGATCGTCCATGGGAGCCTTTTTGGAGGTTCCCCGGGTGAGGCGGGTGGCCACCGATGTTAGATCTTTTTCGCTGGTCGCCCCTGTGCTGTGTGTGGAATTCGCTCCCGGAGGAGGCTCGGCTGGCTCCCACTCTCCTGCTGTTTTGGCGTATATGTAAGACCTGGCTGTTCCATCAGACTTTTGGCGTGGGGTGGGGGTGGGGTGCGGTGGGGGCGGGGATGGGGGCTTTCTCCACATATTGGGATATTTTTAAATTGTAATTGTTGTTTGTTTTTAAATTTTATATTGTTTTAATGTTTTAATGAATGTTGTTTGCCGCCCCAGGCTGCCCTGTGGGCAGGAGGGGCAGGATATACATTTTAAATAAAATTAATAAAATGTAACCCCAATTTTATGGGTGTTAGAGCGTCTGTGTAAAAAGGGTCAAAGAATCAAAAAGCAATTTTGCAAAAAATGTTTAGCTGCCACAAGCCAGTTACTCTTGAGATAACTCTTCTGACATAATCTTCTGCTTAAAACCCACAGTCAGAAAGATTGCGAGGCCCCTGTCTTCATGGTGTTCATTTATACTGAAAATCAAGCAACTTTTTGTGCCCCTCTATCTACTGTCTCTGTCGTGGGTGTAATTATAGTAGGGGACATGTATTTATTTATTTATTAGCATTTTTACCGCACCCTTCCCCAAAGGCTCAGGGCAGTTCACAGATATATAAAATACAATTAAAACATTAAAATACAAAACAAAAACACCCACTCCAACCCCATCCGAACACCTCCCACCTAATCCCTACCTCTGCCCATCAAATGCTTTTCTAAAAAGAAATTGTTTGCACCACCTCCGAAAAATGCACAGGCTTGGACTCAAATGAACCTCCAGGGGGAGGGCGCTCCACAGTATTGGGGCAGCAGCTGAGAACACCCCTCTACGGGTAACAGTTGGAACCCACAGGAGAGCGCCCCTGGTCGACTGCAGGGGCCACAATGGAGCATGGTAGGACAGGTGATCCTTCAGATATATGTAGGATGTAGTTTCTTCCACTGCAATTAGTGTCATGACTACAGGGCTTATAGTTCAAGGAGATCCGGCACCCTACACAAATGTTAGCCTAAAGGTACACCACTGACACTTGTCTTATTACACCTGCATTCTGGTTTGACAAGTTTACTTTCCCAATTAGTCTTCCTACTCGAATCACTGTCTTCACACGTGTCCAGCATGGCATGTCTAGTGGGTTATGCCCAGTGGGTGCAGTGCTCTTGGAGCCAGAAGTAAGACCCCTGTTGTAGGGCTAAAACTCGATACTCCGGGTTCTCTACTTGTTCTTAGTGAGAAAATTTTCTCAGTTTAACGTTTACTATTTACCGTTTGTTGTGATTTACCATGTACCATATACCGATTTACCACTTACCATGTCCCGCATTCATCCCAGTAATGTGTATGTGCAAAATGGCTGCCCTTTTAAAAAATGGTGGCAATGCTGCTGGTGCCATTTTGGAAGAGAACTATGCATGTGCAGCACGCATTTTGCACATGTGCATTATTGGGACAAACGCAGTACATGGTAAATCAGTATATGGTAAATGATGGTAAATTTTTATTTATTTATTTATTTAGCAAATTTATATCCTGCCCCTCCTGCCACAGGCAGCCCGGGGCGGCTAACAGCCAAGATTTTTATGAGATTTTTGCTGAGATCTTGAATCATTACTGAGATCATCCCGAGATCTCAGTAATGATTCTCAAGTCTTGTGAGGCTTTTTTGCAAGAAACAAATTGATTGTCGTTTCAGCCCTACCCCGCTGGATTCTTCCCTCCCTCTTTCCCCCTGCCTCACTGGGTACATAAGTGAAAAAACAATACATTTTAAACCACAATATTTAAACTTCCCAACCACTTTTCATACAAAAGAGGAGTCCTTGCTCTATGAAAGTAAGTGGTAGTTTTGACAGTCACATTAGTAGAATCAGTATTTTGCTTGAGTAGAGTTTTCAGAATGTATGTTATACTTTAATTCTTTCAAGACTGTGCCTATCAAACAAACAAGCAGAAACCATGCAGAATCCCTGAAGGGCATCGGCGCACACAGGCAAAACAAAGAAAATTCCAACTTGAAAAGCTCCTGGTCAACTCTTGTAGTCCTCACCGTTGTTTAACTACAATTTTTACTGATGCCAATGGACATTTGGCATGAATAAAAATGTCAGGATTAAACACACAGGATTAAAAGCCCAAACCCTCCACTGACCATGTTACCTGTCTAATTCTTTTTCTTTTTCTTTTGTGCATTTGCACAAACAACGATCTGAATTGCAGTTCAATGTGTCTCCAGTTATCCTGGTTGAATTGAATGATATGGCTCTTGTGAGCCGAATGAGATTTCTAAAATTACTTCAATCAATACTAAGGTCAAGGATTCAATAATCAATCTGTAAAAAATTCAAGTATACTGACATGCTTATTTGTTATGTTTCACACAATTTGATAATTTGAAAAACGGTGGTCATCAAACTTTCCCCAAGGTTCTATAGGCAAGCCTCCTGTGTCTAGTTTTCACAGTTTTTTGGTGTTCATTCTGGGAATGAATTTCATTCTCTTTGCTTTTATTTACTGCACAGATAGGCTGCTTGATGTTCAATTAAACGTAACTCCTGCATTCCTTGCTCACCTAGATTTTTGTTTGTACCAGTAAAGTGCATTGTATTTGCCTTTTGGGCTAGCTAAGTCTTCCCTTTTAAAAGGCCTAGTTTAGTCTCGTCTCCCATACTACTCAATAATCATTTATTTACTTTTTGTTTGGATTTGTACCACACCCCTCCACAAAGGCTCACAGCAGCTCATGTCATAAAACACACATTTTTTTAAAAAAAGTAAACATATTAAGCTATATAAATTTCCAATTAAAACTACTTCAATTCCCTAAACCCTATCCCCACCAACTAAAAGCTTGGCCTCATAAATAGGTTGTACACTGCCTTTGGAAAATTCTCAGGCCTGGGCTTTGACAAATCACATGGAGAAGGGAATTCCAAAGCAGTGGGACAGCTACCACGAACACCTCACTGTGTGCCCTTGCCATATGGACATGGCGCTCCAATGGAATTTGCCAGAGAGTACTCCTGGCTAATCTTTGGTAGTATGATGGAACATACTATGGAGGTGGTCCTTTAGATACATAGAGCCCAAGCCACGTAGGACATTATAGGTCCATGCCTGCACCTTTTAATTGTGCCTGGAACACTACTGACAGCCAGTGCAGACTTTTGAGCACCAGTGTAATGTGCTCCCAACAATCCACCCCATCAGAAGGTGGGCCACCCCATTCTGCACCAGCTGCAGCCCCCGAACAATCTTCAAGGGCAGTCCTATGTAGAATGCATTGTTGTAGTCTAGCCTATGAAAGCTGGGATGATGGATGGATACTCATGCTGTTGAACTCCCAGAATGCTCTTTGTTTAGCATAAACTGATATGATTTCAGCTCTTGGCAGCTGCAGATATAAAATCTGTCATATTCTTTAGTGGTACCAGGTGCAAGAAATAACTCCATCTTTTGTTGGTGCAGGAATGTGTGGTCAAATTTTCTTGCACAGATAAGGTTGAGTAGATTAAAAAAATAAAAAAAAAAATGTTCTGGATTCTGCTTTAGGGCCACGGTTCTTAAGGGTGTAACTTTACTATACACTATGAGAGTTTTGTCTTCTCAGGATTATTTTTACTTTCTTTTCCCCTGTGTAACTTCCACTAGACACTGCAGAGGTACAAAGGACAGCAGAACCTTGTTCTTTCCCACAACTTAGGAAATGCATTAAGGAATTCAGTGAGATGTAAGTGGTTTGCAGGGTGTAGAAGACTAAGAAGAGTGCTGTGGGTGAGTTCTTGCAGGAGCAGGCCTATGAGGTTTTAGCACTCTGCTACTGAGTTTGAGCCAGTAGTTCTCTGTAAAGAAAGATCAGGTGACCAGATATTGGGCTGGTCACTGGACCATGGCTGGGGGCAACCACCAAGCAGAGATTGCGGACAAGGTCCATCCTTCTGTAAGGGGGGCAACGAACTGTGTGTGAAGTGCACCGTGGGCAGAGGCTCATGGGTAGGACTAACCATGGCCAGGAGCTAATTCCCCAAGAAGCATCTGTGCTGGGAATAGGGACGTCCTTGAAGAGTGAGTGCTACAAGGAATACCTTCCCCAAGACAACAAAGAACAGACTGAGAAGTCAAGGCACAGCAAAAATACTCATAAATGGTGGCGGTCCTGAAAGAACTTACAATTGGCTGGGTGACCAGCCTGTCACAGAGGGTCTTACATCAAATTTCATTGGGGAGAAGATCACTTTCACAGCAAAATTCTGCTCTGCTTTTCAGAAGAAAGAGGGATTATGCAAGATGTAAATGAGGGTGGAATTTTGTGCTTACAAAAAGTGGGATTTTCAAGAATTTTCACTTTACACTGATGGAGAATCAGGCAAATCAGTGCCTAAAAGGGTGTGGCTGTCATGTTGCTCCCAAATGCAAACCTTGCATACTCTCCTCAACAAAAGTTGGTCCAATAAAAGATATCATCTGAACTACTTTGCCTCCTTACTATTGCACTACTTTGCTTTCACAATGCACACTTTCTCCTCTTTATTGGTAAAACTTGCAATGGGTGATAACTCGGTATCTAAAACTCTCTTAACTTGGTGGTTCAGGACCCATGTCTGTTTTCTAACACTGTTCACTCAGTATTATGAGGAACATTCTAATATGTCTCATGTATTCTTGGAGAGGGTTACATATTATACGCAAGACTGGGAGTGGTTTTCTTTGCTTTGGAAGTCAAATGAGACTATGTTTTGGTACCATTACAAAAGGCAGGTCACTTGCCAAGAGCTATTCCTAGTCATTCTAGTCAAGGTCCAATGTCACAGGATCTGGAGGGCATGTGTTTGATTTATGTTTAATATGCTATTTTTCACTATGTTCTATGTTCTCTGATGGTGCAACATCACAGAAACCCTTGTACGGGAGGACTTCTCTGCATACAACACTGCCAGCATGCTCCAACGGCAAGCACTGGAAAATGTTGGGACTCTTCTGGGTTGCATTTAAGCAATGAATTAAGCAAACAAAACCAGGATGCCTGTCAAGTCATGTCATTTCTTTTTTGACTCCATAATTAGGTTGCAAAGTAATACCTCAGGTACTTGATACCCTGTGCTTTTCATATCTATTAAGCATAATCCAGAGAGAAATTTTGCACAGATAATTTGGTGAGTTTTCAAAGTGACATGTGTAGACAAGACTTCAGGATACCAACAAATACCTTCGTAGCCAAATAACATGCAAGTTCTTCGGCATCAGGGAGCCAGCAGCAAAGTTACTGAGTTATGCTCTTTGTTTTGGTGTAGTAGTGGTCATAGATGAATGGATCTGGGATTTATGAATAGAACAGCATCCAGCTGCGACGAGTTCAACTTCTAGTGACTTAGAAGGGAAGTCCTTGGTTCAAGTGTCAAGGTAACTGTTTCAACAAAACAGAATTTGGGGTGGACACTTGCTCCCATCCTAAGTCCCTATGATGGAAAGTGAATTATTTATTTATTTTATTTAAATAATTTATACCTTGGCACTCCTGTCAAGGCAGCTTGGGGCAGCTAACCATTAATAAAACACAATAAAAATGCAATAATAAATATAAATACAAATACATCATAAAAACAACTCCGTCCAAGAGTAATCCAAAAGAAAAATACAAATGCTACCCTAGCCCAATCCCCCCACCCTCTCATCTCCCTCGCCAAAGATATGGTGGAACAGCCAGGTCTTGCATTGTCTCCAAAAGGAGGAGAGGTCCAGGGCCACCCAGACCTCTGCTGGGAGAGAGTTCCACAGCTTTGGTGCAGGTACTGAGAACACCCTCTCCATAGTCACTCCCAGGATACTCGGGGGACTTTGAGAAAGTCACTACCGACTGACCACTGGAGTCGATCCAGGGCTCGGGGAGTGAGGTTATAAAGGTCAGTGAGTGCCAGTATGGTGTAGTGGACAAGGTGCTGGACTTGGCAGTTCAAATCCTGCCCTAAGCATAAACTCACTGGGTGGCCATGGACAAGTCACAATATCTCAGTTTAGAGAGCCAGTGTAGGACCCTGCAGTCATGGTGTTCACACAATGTCTGGCAGCTGGGAGGGACTGGATGAGGGCAAGTTGACTGAAGCTAAAATCCTGAAGAGACGAAGGTGATGCTAGTGGGGAAGGCGACGGGTGAGATGTCCCCCATCATTGATGGGGTTTGCCACCCCATTGGTTCCCCAGGTTTGGAGTCAGGAGGTGCTCCTCGATGTGCAGCTCCACCGAGATGCCCAGGTTGGAGCTGTGGCAAGGAGTGCTTTCCGCCAATTATATCTGGTGCGACGGCTTAGGCCATATATCTCAGAATGTGACCTGGCCACTATCATCCATGCTTTCATCACCTCAAGACTGGACTATTGTAACGCACTCTGTGGAGCTGCCCATGGCGCCGGTTTGGAGGATGCAGCTGGTGAAGAATGCGGCGACGGCTGTGGGGAGCATATTACATCTGTGTTCTGTTCTCTGCATTGGCTGCCTATAGTCTTCCAAGCCCCATTCAAGGTGCTGGTTCTTGCCTATAAAGCCCTACATGGCTTGGGACCCATGTATCTGTGGGATCACCTTGCTCCCCATACTCTGGATTGACCACTGCAGTTAGCCAGGAAAAGCTCTTCTCAAAGTCCCCCGGGTTTCTTGGGGGGCGACTATGGAGAGGGTATTCTCGGTGGCCATGCCAAGGCTGTGGAGCTCTCTCCCAGTGGAGGCCCAGGTGGCCCAGGACCTCTCCTCTTTTTGACGTCATTGCAAGACCTGGTTGTTCTGCTGGACCTTTGGCGAGGGAGATGGGTGAGTCTTTATTTATTTTTAGGGGCAGGGAATTTATTTTACATATTTATGTTTTTGGCATCCCCCTCTTCCCTTGGGGAGATGCCTCTTCCTCTTTCCCCCCTTTTATATTGTTTTTTATATTGTCTCAGTTCCTCACCTGTAAAATAGAAATATGGCCCTCTTCACAAAGACACTCGTGTTACATTTTATTATACATTTTGCAGGGCACCCATAGAGCACACCTGCAGCCCTACAACATGTATAATAAAATGTAACACCCATTTTATCAGTGTTTAGAGTGTCTGTGTGAAAAGGGCCTATTTGGGTGTCTATTTTTCCCTATGTTACCCTCACCCTTGCCCATCTTAGTTTGTAAGCCCACTGGGCAGGGACCTGTCTTAAAAAGTCTGTGAACATAAAGCGCTGTCTATGCCTAGGAGCGCTATAGAATTATTATTATTTTTAAAAAAGGCAAGGGAAATTAATTTAGCTCTCAATAAGCTGAAACGAATAGTGGGTTTTGTTTTCACAGATATTATTCAGAGTTTCAGATAGTTTTCTGGATATCCAAATAATAGCTGCAACTGAAATGGATATTCAAATATCCTTATTTTGTTGTTTAGTTACTATATTTCAGCTACTGAACATGTACAATAGCACGAATAGTACTGAAATAAGCAGATATCCAACCCGAAATAGCAGAAACTTTACTTTTAACTTTATTGTTTAACCATAGGTCATAACAAATGTCAGTACAAACCATTAAAAACAATAGGCAATAATGTTATTTCTTACATAGTTTCCCCCCCCCGAGAATCGCGTGTACACAAAGTAATCCTTATCCTATCTTGATCTACTCAAAACCAGGACATTTCCTATCTATGATCAGGACACTCGGAATCACCTCCCATTTGTCTACTCGCCACCAATATGTGTCCTGGGAACAGTCAGAACGGGTTAGAATTGCTGTAATCGCTATAATAAGACCAAAATATATCTACAAGAAAAAAGAGCTAAACCGTTCTCCGTATCAACTGTGACCCCGGGTACTAGCATATACACATCAGAAATAGCAGAAACAGTTAACTGAGAAATCAGGAACAGATAGTGGTGGTTATCCATTTGGTTGGATACAGTTTAAAGCAGGCAAATTCAACAAATAAGATACTTGTCATTGATAGGCATTTCATCTTTAACCCTCACTGTATCTTGTTTACTCTTAAGCCTCAGAACACTTGCAGTATCCAGATGTCCATGCAAATAGATGTTTGATATTTCCTACAGTGTGTGGTTGCTGTGCTGATCCCAAGCATGACAGAGAGAAGGTGAAATCATATGTGATAGCGGGCCGCACGCCATCACAAACTGATCGGTCACAAACTGATCCGGACCAGGTCTGGCCACAGAAGAAACGTTCACATGACCAGGCCAAAGGGGAGGGGGAGCCAGAAGCCCACCTCCTCCCCCATGCTGACTGCCCATCATGGGGTCCACTCCAGACTGGGCAAGGAACAGTGGGCTACAACACTTGATAGTAGCCTGCTTTAGCCTGGTGAGGCAGGCCATTCCCCAGGTGTGGTGGTGGCTAGCCTGGGCTGTGACTCTGGAGATCTCTGGAGTTGCAGTCTGGACTAGCCACCACCACACCTAGGGAAAATCCAGACCAAACATCTGGATGGTCCTCACAAACATGGTGGTGGGTCAAAGCAGACCACCATCATGTTTGTTAACACCCAACGAAGAGGCAGTATAGTTAAGATGACATCTTTTGTTTGGCCAATGTCCATTGACAAGAGTATGTAAGCTTTCAATTTTTTTGGAGCTGTTCCTCAAAGAAATAGCCAATGGTGTCCCAAAGATTAACTGTTAACTCTTTTCAATATGCCTATTTTTATTGCACCTTTGGGGTGTCTGTGTACTCTTCCCAGGATCCTACGACTTTATAAAGGAATCTGTAGCCAGCATTTGTTGCTAGAAGCAAACAGTCATGATTATTAATAGACCATAAGGGCTTGTAAGGCCTTGATGGGCATGAGTTAAGCCGAGTTAGTATGAGTAATACTAAGCTGAAGACAATTGTATGGTAAGGCCAAGGAAGGTACATGAGATGCAATGTCATGTATTTCCTATTATAAGCATATTTTATTTGGCCATCTGTGTTCCTAATGTATTGATTTTGAGTTTCAATATATTAACTTTCTGTTTCAATGTATTGAACTTGTGTTTTATTGTATTATTTTGTATCCAATGCATTGATTTTTAGAATCGTCTATATAGGAATTCCTTGTACCTTGGTTCAGGCTGAGGCCGCCTCAGCGTGTGTTCCAATGAACTTTAAAAAAACTTCTCAGTGAACTTTTTACCGTATCCAAGGAAACAGAAGAAAATGGCTAAAGTTGGAGGCCAGACCAAGGGCCTTATCAGTCTATATGTCTAAATGACAAATGATGCCAAGTACAGCCAGCCCCAAACTGAAAGTTTTAGTTTTTCCTAGCAGGCACAGCTGCTTCAACTAATTGGTTAAGAAACCTTGAAGCTGTGGTCCGTTCTCTCTGCAATCTGACAATTAATTTTGATGGAAATATGAGGTTTTTTTCAAACTTTGAAGGAAATCGGACTCTTTGTTCAGTCTCCTTACTTCCTCAGGATTAAGAGAACCAATCAGAATCCTGTGTATTTCCATACTAACTGATGTCATCAGCATCAGTGTCTCAGGAATGCCAGTTTGCTTTAAGAAGGGAGACACTGGCTTTGCTTTCTCAGAATTAGTTCCTAAACTGATGTTGTGATCTTTTTCTCATGGCAGAAAAAAGGAAGAACTGGGAAAGAATGTAATGTATTCTTTTTGATACCTTTGAGCCAATGAATTGAGCACATGTTAAGCTTTTAGAAGCTATTTTCTTAAAATAGAATTTTTTTTTAGATCATGTAACTTTGATTGACTATCAATATCATTCTATGTAAGCTACTGATATTTTCTATTTAAATTAAACTCTGCTTATTTTTTATATTCTAAAGTCTCTTGTTCCATTTATTAAATACTATTGTCTTTATGTTACTCTGCGTTGCTAGTCTGGCTTCAAAGTAAAGTGTAAACTCATTTTATACAACTTGGAAAAGAGTGGCCCTATCCAGTTAGATCTTGTCTGCTGGGAAACATAGCTCTTTCCTTTTTGTAAAAAAAAGAGGCACGCAACGCAAGAGCAAGTAGCCTGTAAATAAGACCAGTCAACTGGATAACAAATTGAAAGAGATTTTTAAACCACAAGACTCATCAGAACTGGCTAAGACTAACTTTTAATTTGGCAAAACCATATAAGTCTCCATACCCAAATATAATAATCACCTACTAAAGTATGATGTAAGTCCCCTCACTTCCATATTAGTAAAAAACCAACATGGTTTTAATTTACTGATTAAAGCATAAATATCAGTCACTCTGCATCTTAGGGTGTTCCTAACCTACCAGACTGCTGAGACACCCTTGTGCAAATGCTACAAGCAAAACACCTACACAAACTTAACACACAAGATGATAGCCTGCTGGAACCTATGTTCAGTCCATGGAACCCTCAGGCAACCATCACACACGTTTAGTGTGTCCAGCCTAACTAACATTGACAGGAAAAGGACAAAAAATCCTGGAAATAACATCTCCAAAAGTCCTGGACAGACCCAGCATTGTGGCCGGAACTCGAGAGTCTTGGCATACTGGTATGTGGGCGGAGAATGCATGCATCCTAATAAATAGGAGGTGGCCCCATGGGTGCGCACTAGCCAACATTAGCATGACTGACTCTGCATTCTCCAAGACTCCACCATGAGTGGGGGTAGGGTGGCATCCTCGTGTCCAGTGGGGGTGAAATCTGTCAAAGATCAATAAACAATGTGGGCTAATGTCGCGTTTGTTCTCACCCTTAGTTTCTGCAGCGAAGGTTTAGGTAAGCTCTATGAAACTGCCTGGCCAGCTCTTAGTACACCCTTACCATTTAAAAAAATTCTTCCTGTAACTAAGATAGTGTCTTGTAGGAATTTTGTACCCAGCTGTAAAAGTTCCAAAATATTTTCTCTAAATTAGCAAAGCAAAAGATGGAGGTGTGGGGACTGGGAGAGAGATGCTTCTTAGCTTTTAATAACACTCACAATGCATGCAATACACCATATACCATTCTGACACCTTGATTTCATGTTCACTATGCCTCAAATGTGACACCTCTTATCCCTTTATTAACCTTTCCCATTTTATGATCTGTTAGTCATAGGTGGTGCACATCTGCTCCATAGGCCATAACAATACCACCTGCCTAAACATCTCAAACTTCTGGTAGAAAGGTGTCTGAGTACATAAACAGGACACATGCTGCACAGTGATAGGAATATATATTTTGGCCACCCAGCCATCATTGTGATAACATTTTCAGCTCCTCATATGGAATGCACTTGTGACTCTGGCAGCAAACGCAACTTGAATAGCGAGAAACTCTCAAGTTCAAACAGTTGCGAGTTATGTGGCAAGAGTAGGGGTGTGAATTTGTTACATGATCATGTAATAAAAGCCCCTCGTGATATGTATGTGCAAGGAGTAGACTTAAGGACAAGGTTGTTGACGTGTTAAATTTAATCCTGAACATTCAGGCTTGTGTAAGCAAGGCTCCCAAGGACAGCCTTGATTTTCCTCTTGCTGTCCTGCAGGACAGAAAAGCTCCTTCCAGATGCCAGCAATAAGTTCTGAAATTTCTGTTTGTTTTGAATAAAAGACACCTAGCCCAGGCTTCTATTTCTGCTGCCAACCTGGATCCCAGTAGCTTCCTTGAATGTGTGAGCATATAAAACGTAGAATTGTTCATTTGGAATCTCCTATCTTCAATCAACTAGCATTCCCCCACCCCCCCTTAACAAACAAACAAAAAATTAGAACCGTTGAATTACAGAACATTTGTTCCAGGTTATGAATGCAGTGATCAATGCTGAATAAAGGATATGCTGTGTCACTACCTTTTGCATTTGAAGGTAACAGTTAACCTCACTTTCATGACAATCATGGTTTTAAAAAAAAAAAAAAAAAAAAAAAAAGCTCTGAAATTCATTACCAAGGCTGCTGCTGCTGTTTTCATGTAATACTTTGTCCCCAATCTCTCCCCACCTGGAATTTTGCTGGTTGGTGCCCTGAATGTGGGCAATTTGTAAGTTGGCAATGCTATAGTACATAACACTGAAATAATATTATGTGTGGGTTTTTCGTGATTTGATTTTTTTGTTCGTTTTTATGGATAGTAAGTATCCGTATAAGCACAGAAGTCCAACTAAAATGACTTATTTGAAGTCACTGGAATTACTGGTTAGTATTAACAACAGGGTTGGAGTGAGGCAGTACAGACTGTGGCCCTTTTCTAATGGGGGCTTGGGGAGAATGGGTGGGCAGTGCATGGGGGTGCATTCCCACAGAACTCCACCCACCTCCAGGCACGGAGCCTTGGGCACTGGCACCTGTTGCTCCATGCGTGGAGGTGGGAGGAGCGTGGGAGCACACCCACACGCACCCTCACCCACCACCCGTGGCATTCCCACGAGTACCCACTGATCCCCCTTTCACCCACCATGGCATTTGCATTGGCACACCTCCCCCACCCACACACGTGTACGAGGGAGGGCATCTGTGTGAAAACAACCAGAGTGACCATGTGGTTTTGTTTGGTAGGGGCAGCACAGGGTAACTTGACAATGTGAGCAGAGAACTAACATGAGGGTGAGAAGCACTGTGGACAAATATGTGCTTACAGAGCCTCAAATGCAGGGAGTACCACTCTATGAATGGCCCACAGTGAGTGAGCTGCCAACTAGGGATGTGCGAACAGAATCAGGTTTGGATGTTTGGTCGTTCATTGGTTCAGATAGAAGGTTAAGTTAAGATTCGATATACTGTTCAGTTGGACTCGGTTCGGTCTTTAGTTCGGTGCAATCGGGAACTGAAAATGACATTTGGTTTTTGAAATAAAGGGAAAAAACTGAAAAACATATTTCTAGCTATAACATTTTTGTTTTGTATTCATATTTTATGAAATTTGGGGAGATTGTACCCTCGATGAAGGGCACTATGTGTAGCAAAAGTTAGAATGATTAGATAAAGGAAACCGATTTCAGAAGCAATTGAATGTTGTGATTTTAAGAAAAGATCCATACACATTCATGGATACAACTTCTTTATCTTGCATCCAGTGTTCATGAAACTTGTGCATATTACATCCCTCCATATGCTTAATACTTCTGCCAGTTTTCAGAAAGAGTGGATAAAGGGTCCCAAGGGTATAGTACATTAACCTGAAAATACATTTCCAGCTGTAACATTTTGATATTCCATTCTGTTTACAGGATATTTGGCAAGAATGTATCAAATACCTTTCCTGCCATTTTAGAAAATGTACAGGAGATTTTTATAAAGGGACTCAATTATATAAGCAATTGATGTTGTCCCTGTGAAGATCATTATTCAGATGAATATCAGCATATTCAGTGCCAGTCAGAGGCAGGCACCCTGCATGGCAGGGGGAGAGAGACTGTAGGAGGAAGGATGTGGAGCAACCCCAAAGACTGACAGACACATTCAATGGCCAAACACATTACTGCAAGCTTCTAGCTTTACAGGACCAATTGGTAGTGGCTTCGAGGTGGGCATAGGGGGCGGCCCTGAGGCGGGCATAAGCAACATAACTGGGACTTCTGAGATAGCATCCCAGCAGTCAGGAGACATAGTTTAAACACATCCAGGCTGGCCAATTATCATCACAATCACATCCTGCAGCACTGAGACAGAGGGCATAAGAGAATCTCTATTGACTCTTTCCTAAACAGATGCTTCTGACTTCCCAGAAACAAGTGGGGGAGATATGTTGGGATGGTCCCAGAACAGAATGAGGATATTTGGTTGACATTTCTGTTGGCCAATTCGTATCACAAACCGATCTTATACCACAGTGACATAAGAGAATCCCAGGCATATGCCCCTTCTCTACATATGTTGTACAGGCATATAAAATTGAGACCCTTTACAAAATCTTTCTTATATTTGGTCGAGATGATCATGAAAGTATAATATATAGTCCTGCCAAATTTCATGTACACTAATTTGACTACAAAGATGCTATAGTCAGACATACATTTATATGTTAATTGCTTATACCACCAAGACCCTTTTTCCAATCCTTCTGAAATTTAGCAACGCTACTAAATCTGGGAAGGGGTATAAACTGAACAAGTTTCAGCTACATTAGATGTGAGGCCAAGAAGTTACAGCTAAGAATGTATATGTAGAATATTGCAAAATACAATAATTCAACTGCTTTAAAAAACGGATTCCTTTATCCAATCATTTTGGAATTTGGTACACATAATACTTTATATTGGATGTACAGGCACTCCATATTTCAGCCACATAGCTTAAAAAACAAAAACGTTACAGCTGATAATGTGTTTTCCATTGAAACCAATGGAAATTCAATTCTGAACTCACCGAACACATTGGAACTGAACATTCGAATTTGAGTTCAGTTCAGTTGACTGAACTATTCAAGTTTGGTCCGAATTCCGAACGTCCGAACAGCGTTCACCCATCCCTACTGCCAACACAGGGGGTTCGTGTCCGAGCATAACAGCTTATTTGAAGCATATAGGTCCATGGGGTCTGCAATGGAAGGCATCCCCGCCCATGAAAAAGATACATTTAATTGACTACCAAAAATGAATTATGGGAACACTCGCTTTTTCTAATAGGTGAGCCAATTTGTGTCTGTCAAACATTCCACTCCACCATTTTGTACAGAGCCCCAAATTCCCTGGATCCAACACTGTTTAGGAATAGGACAGGAGGGATAGTCCATTGGTCAGGAAGAAATACAAGAAAAGAAACCAGTGCTCGTTTCCCTGCACCATTGCAGACACCCTATGTGATCTGGGGCAGAGAACAAGCAGTGTGATTTTCAAAGCAATCGGTAGCAAAAACCCCACAGCAGTGAAAAGATATAACGCTGGCAGATCACTTTGAGGCTAAGCCCTTATCATTTCTTCCTGTAGATTTCCAGTGTCCAATGAGGATAACAGTGCATTTGTATTTTACAGAAGCAATGGAACACTGTAAAGATAAATACATTAATAACTGTATTTACTACAGCAATGGGGCCACAAAAATAATTTGGTAGGTAGCTTTGGGCCTACAATATTTAAACTAAAGTGTAGAAGGGTTTTGTGAACCTGCAAGGGGTTAACAGACCCAGCTCCAGGTGCGGTGCGCACCCGGGGGCAATGCCACTCCTGTGGCCCCTGCAGCTTGCTGCTCTGCAGGGGGTCACAGGAACAGGGCATTATTAGCTACTACTACTTACCCCTGGCCCAGGTCCAGCGCCTCCTCTCCACACTGCTCAGAACTCTTTGGGGGCCCCCAGCAGCAGCCACAGCTCATTTTCAGTGGAGGGGGTCCCACAAGGGACTGCAGCACTGAAGAGCCCTGTAAGGAGTCCCATAAGGGACAAACAGTTGTGAAATGCACTTGGGCAGCCGGGGGAAACTGTCCAAGCACATAGAATGGGAAAGTGTAGTTTCCCATTCTATCCACCAGGGGGCGAGGAGCTCAGTGTGCCCATAGGGCTCTATCATAGAGTCCTATGGGCTCACTTTTTAAACGTTATCTGGGAGCCAACGTAGGAGCCCAGGTGAGATGTGTGGTGGGAAGGAGGGTCATGCGTGCCAGAGTGCTCCCTGCCTCGGAGTGGAGGAGACAGGAGGGGGCACTCTGGCACACATGCTCACTCAGTGAGCACGAGGGCTTTCTTCATGCATGCTGCTGAGCTGTGCCATTTTAGAGAGAGATTGTGTCCTGGCTGGTTGTGTCTTGACTCAGTCTCTCTTGTGCTTGTGGTGACAATGCTGCTGAGACACGGTTGCCTCTAGCTCGGGTTCCTGATTCCTCCTTGGTGGATGGTCCAGGTTTGGGGACTATTCCTGCTGCCTTACTTCAATGTGGTGGTGAGTAAATTGCTTGGGGGGGAGGGGGCTGCACTGGGAGACATGAAGGGGGGCACTGGGAGACATGGGGGTGCACTGGTAAACATGGAGAAGGGGTGGGGGAGTGGGGGTACTCGGAGTCTTGCTGGGAAATGCAGTAGGGGGGAATGGGGGTGCACTGGGAGATATGGGGGAGTGGGGGGGCTTTTGCTTGTTGTGTGTTTGCTGGTGCACTGCTGGNATGGGGGAGTGGGGGGGCTTAGGGGGTCTGGCTAGGCAATGGGGCTGTGGGAGGGGGCTCCACTGTGAGACATGGGGGAGGGGAGTGGGGGGACTTGGGGAGTCTGGCTAGGCAAGGGTGCTGGGGCAGAGGGGTGAATTGAGACACATGGGGGAGGGGTGCAACAGATGTGAAGTGAGCCATGTTTGGGGGGGACAAAGGGAACTCTTCGCTGCTGCTTTTGTGGTGTGTTGAGGATAATATGGTTGGCTTAAAATATGATTTCAGTAGTTTGCTTTTGCTTGTTGTGTGTTTGCTGGTGCACTGCTGGTTTCCCCCCACCTCCCCCAGGCATGTGCAAAGGCCATGGCCATTTTCTGGGGCCCCACAGGCCATGGCTACTCTTGGTTAAAATAGGTTCCTTTCCTGTTTTATATATAAATTTTCTGTTTTCTGGATGGGGGATCTAGGGGCATGGATGGAATAAGGGTTTCCAATCCATTCTTTGCTGTAATGTTCTTTGCATTTTAAAATGGCCCCGCCCTTTGCAGTTGGTGGGATATTGTGGGTAGAGACAAAATGGACTCCACCTCTCTAGTAGAGAGGCCATTTTGTGAATTTATGGGTCTATTGGTTGTTGCTACTCCTTTTTTAAAATGGTCTCTCCCTTCCGTGTTTCACTGCTTCTGGAAAATAATTTGATTGTAATGCAGGCCTGCAACAAAAAAACTTTTTTTAGAAGGCCTGTTTGCTTGGACAGGCATTTGGCTGTCGGGGATACAGTGTAGCCACTAGGTATGCTGGTCTCGATGGGCCTGGTTTGCTGGCAATGCAGGAGAGCATGAAAATGAAGAGGGTTCCGATAATAGTAAGTGATGGCCTGGGGACTGGGAGGGTCTTGGACCCCTTTTTGGGGGGAGAGGTCAACAAAATTAAAAACATCATTCTGTGTCCAAAATGCAAACATCTAAAGTAATTTGCTTATTTTTTCTACCCAGTTTGTCTGAGATCTGGCATGATTCCACACCTCGTTCACTCTCCTTGTGAGCAGAGGAGAAAGTAGGTAGGAACATGGCAGAAGGCTGCAGAGAACAAGGAGATCCCTTTCCCCCTGTCCCCCACTGAACCCATCTCTTCCCCTTCCTCTTCTCGTGCACCAAAACCAAACCCTTTCCCTCCTACTTCTCCTCTGTCCTGTCCTTCTCTTCCCTTTCATTCTCTTCTAATTTGGCTTGTTGCTGGACAGGGAGCTAACTCAGTCCTCCCAATTCTCCAAGCCAGAAGAAAGGCTTGTCCCAAAGCCTACACTTTCAGAAGACTACAGGTGGCCAAGGATGCCATGAAAATCACGGATTCAAGGGTTCAGGATAAAGGTAGGTGATGGCAACTTGATCTATTTTTTTAACCTACTATGGTTAACCTATGCTGGGTTAACCCTGGGAACTCCTTGCTGCTGGGTTATGGCACGCCACTGGCCTACCATTGCCCTGACTCCACCCCTAGACGGCCGGCAGGTATAACCCACCCGCTGCCCCGCAAGCCTCCAAACCCACCAGCCACCTCTGCCCAGCTCTCAAGCTCCCATCCAGGTAAACTTTCACAGCTGAAGTGAATGAGCAATAGTTGATACTTGTTGGCTTGGAGACGTTAGCTAACTGCAGTGAGAACGGGGTGTACACCAGGGCCCTATGTTGTTTTTTGGTATCATTTTCATTATTAAAATGTGTCATTTTTGGTAATAACAAAATGTCATTTTTCGTTAGCGTTGTCAGTATCGTTACCGATTTCAAACAAAGATTTTGGTTTTGGTATTGGCATACACACGAATGTGTATACCAATAAATAGTTTTATGTATATATTATATATGTATATGTGTGTATGTATTTATACACACACACAGAATCTAAGCTAAATGTAACCTATGTCTAATACAAAATATTCCTGTCCTATAATCCTTATATATATACACACACACACACACACACACACACACACACACACAACTATCTATATCTAATATATGGATGGGGGAGACAGGGGAAGGGAAAAGGAAAACTCAGAGGCATATCCACTAATCTATCTAATTTTTATATATATATATAATATATACAAATGTGTAGATGTAGATTGATAAACAGAGGTAGATGGAAAGATAAGAAACATGCTGAAACTGGAACTAAACATTTTGGCTTCCGCCTTTGTTAGTAGCACACTGGGTATAAACTATACTACCTATATCTATCTCTATAGATGTATGTACAGGGGGCGGGGGAAGGAAAATGTAAGGGTAAGGAATAAGGATTGGAAAGGTAAGGTGATAGGGATCTATATGGGAGGACTTTTAGTGCAAGTAGTGCACCAGCAGATTCTGCAAATGCACCCTGACAGAGCAATAGCTAACAGAGAACTAGAGTCAAAGGGAGAACTACAGTATAAAAGGTTGCAGTGCCCTCCCACAGAGCTACCCTGATTGGATCTTGGAGGCAGAAGGCATAAAGCAATCAGAGTGTGCCATTCAACTGCCTGGGACCTGCTCACACTGCTCATTGACTAGCGATTACATCCATCAGGTCCTTCCCCTCCCATCACAGGCCCAGTTCAAGGGTTCAACACTGTTTCCGGCTCCAATATGTCTGCTCCCTCCTCCCCTCACCATATTTCCCTCCAAAAAACACCTGCCAGGCTGCTAGACAATAACAAAATCAATAACGACCATCATTGGCCCTTTTTACACAGACACTCTAACACCCATAAAATGGGTCTTACATTTTATTATACATGTTGCTGGGCACCACTGCCACCAATCATCATGGGCCCTGTGCACACGATGCCTCCACTCAGTTCCTCTGGGTGGAGATGTGTGTTGGCCGGTAGGGCTGTTGCGGAATATCGCAGCGGTAGCTATTTCCGGCGGAAACAGTGTTTCCGCAATTAGTGGAACGGCATGGCAGAGGCTTTCATTCCGCGGTTTCATTCCGTGGTTCCACTTATTTGATTCTGCAACTTAGTGGAATCGTGGAAACATTACATTCTCGCTATTTCCGCAATTCTGCCAGCGCCAAAAAATAGCGGAATAGCGGTTTTCCGCGATTTCCGCAATTCCGCGATTTGCAGAATTCCAGCAGAATTAGTGGAATATCCGCAGAAAAGTCGCGGTGTGGCGCTGGCAGTTCCGAAATGGCAGGACAGAATCGCGGCGCGGTAAAAGCTGCTGCCGCATCAGCCCTATTGGCCGGTGGATGGGGAGCATTTCCCTGGGTGGAGATGGGTGGGGGCGTCTGTGTAAATACCACTTTTGGTGGGTGTTGGTGAGTGTTTGCTCCCGACCAACACCCATCTCCACCCACACCCACCCACCCACAGAAATGCTCCCCACCCACTGGCCAACACCCATCTCCACCCAGAGGAACTGGGTGGAGGCATCATGTGTGCACAGGACCTGTGGTGATTGGCTGCAGTGGTGCCCTGCAACATGTATAATATGTAACACCCATTTTATGGGTGTTAGAGCATCTGTGTAAAAAGGACCATTATCATTATTGATTTCATTATTATTTTTGTCGTTTTCATTATTGCCATAAAGATAACGAAAAACAAATTTTGTTTTCATTATTGATATAATGAAAACGACAGCCACACCCCTAAGTGAGAAATAAGTATGGGCTTCATTCATTCATTCATTATTTATTTATTTATTTATTTATTTGTTTCTATTTATAAAAGCACTTAGTATCCCACCCTTCCTGCCACAGGCAGCTCGGGGCGGCTCACAACAATATAAATTCACAATTAAAATCATAAAACTATAAAACATTATTACACCCCCATCCCTCTCCTCCCACCTCCACTCCCTACCCATCTCCCCCGCCAAATGCCTGGTACAACAGCCAGGTCTTACAATTTTTATGAAAAGAGGGAAGGTCCGGGGCTGCACCTCTACCAGAAGGGAGTTCCACAGCGCAGGCATTGGCACTGAGAATGCCCTCCCTTGTGTGACTCCCCAGAAAACTCAGGGGACCACAAGGAGGGCATCCCCCGATGACCGCAGGGGCCGGTCCAGTACCCAGGGGTGTGTGTGAGGAAGTCTTGCAGATAAGCATGGCCCAGACCATTTAGGGCTTTAAAGGTTAAAACCAACACCTTGAATTGGGCTTGGAAAATTATCGGCAGCCAGTGCAGAGAACGGAGCACTGGTGTGATGTGCTCCCAGTGGCCCAGTCCCAGTCTGAAACATACGGCCTAAGCCGATCTACCAGATGTAATTGGTGAAAGGCACCCCTTGCTACAGCCTCCAGCTGGGCATCCCGGCGGAGCTGCGCATTGAGGAGTACCCCCAGACTCTGCACCTGGGGAACCAATGGAGGACAAACCCTATCAATGATGGGGGGTGGTTAACTCCATCACCTTCCCCACCAGCATCACCTCCATCTTTTTGGGATTCCGTTTCAGTCAATTAGCCCTCATCCAATCCCCTACAGCCGTCAGACATCAAGTAAGCATTGAGATTGCGGGATCTGGGTCGGTTGAAAAGGAGAGGTACAGCTGAGTGTCATCAGCATATTGGTGACACTGTATGCCAGACCTTCTGATCACCTCGCCGAGAGGCTGCATATAGGAACAAGGGGGGGGACAACACCGAACCCTGCAGGACACCACACGTGAGGTCTCGGTATGATGAAAAACAGTCCCCGAGTACCACTCGTTTGGCTCTCCCGGTCAGGAATTAGTGGAACCATTCAAGAACAGTCTCGCCCACCCTTGCACAGTCCTGCAGGCACGCCACCAACATCTCATGATGAACTGTATCAAAGGGTCAAGGTCCAGCCAGGTTTCCATAATGCCCATGAGATCGGCAGCACAATCCAGGACTAGTTCCTGGATAGTTGTTGCTTTGTTAACCACCGACCTTGCATTCAACAGCAGCAGCAAAGGGTTGGGGGGGTCCTCTGATCTCTATTCCCCTATCCAGCCGCTAAGGGGTGGGGGGTGAGTGGAACCGGCACTAGACACCTGTCCCACTTCACTGATCTTATGCCACCCCATTTAGACCCATATCTCCCGTCCCATCACGACCCCCAATTGCTGCCCCCCTTCGGCTGTTCCACCCTGGCAGCAGGGGAGACTACACCCCCTACCCCCCCTCTGCCACAGAGGGGCAACCCCCCCTTCCCGAAGGACTGTATCCCTCCCTCTCACCAAGGGGGTCAGTCCTTGGCCCCCTAACCCAGTCCATTTGCCCCTCCCCCCATCAAATGGATATTCCATCCCCCTCTACCACTTCTGCCCCACTCCAAATTATAAAACCACCCACGCCTATTCAGAGGCTTTTAGAGAATCTCATGTGTAGTGGCTTGAGGGAGACTTGAGGGAGACTCTCCTGTGTAGTGGCTCCAAGGAGACTCGGGCACTAACACTGTGGATCAGTCCTGGAGAAGGTGACTTTGTTACTTACATATAGAAAAAAGATTAAAAGTATAGACTTTTGGTCATCTGACATTGATGACCAGATGGGAGGAAGAGATGGATAATAAATTTGAACCCAGTAAAGAGAAAAGTAAACCAAATTTAAAATTCATTCCATTTAACATATTTAATGCCGGGGGTATCTGGTTCAAATCCACTATTAGTCTGTTCTTCTACTCTGATAGCTATTTATTTATTATAAAATTTTATATCCCGCTTCCTTCTGCCCAGTGGCAGCTCAAAGCAACAAACAATATAAATTATAAAACAGTATAAATATTACATTATAAAGCAGAACGTCAAATATAAAGGCAATAAAACACTGGAACCCAAAAACATAAATAACCCTCAACTACTCAACCCCCTACCCATCCCCCTCACCAAATGCCTGACAAAACAGCCGGGTTTTACACTGTCTGCGGAAGGAGGGGAGATCCAGAGAGCAGCAAACCTCCGCCAGGAAAGAGTTCCACAGTCTCAGTGCGACCACCGAGAATGCCCTCTCAGTCATCACCTGGGAAACCTCCAAGAGGACCCCCCCAGCAGACCACAGGAACCAATCCAGGACACGAGGGATGAGGCAGTCCCGCAGGTAGGTTGGCCTCAGGCCATATAAGGCTTTAAAGGTAATAACCAACAACTTAAATCAGGCTCGGAAGACTATAGGCAGCCAGTGCAGAGAACGGAGCACTGGTGTTACGTGCTCATGGTGAACTATCCCCGTCAGGAGGCGGGGCTCCGTGTTTTGCACCAGCTGCAGTCCCTGGGTCATCACCAAGGGTAGCCCCACGTAGAGTGTGTTGCATTAATCCAATCTTGAGGTGATGAATGCATGGATGATTAATTGAAAGACCTATATGCAAGGAATTCTGCAGTCTCAGGCCAATACCTAAGGAGCACCATGTCTGAATAAACAAAACCAGCAGGAAAACAAATCCCAGCAAAGTTTACACTTACTGACGATCTGTGTTCAAAGGACAGTGTGGGAGAATGCTTGTGCTGCATTTGGCAATTCACTGTGTAGATTGTTCTCAAAGGCCACAATCCCAAGAGGGATCTGCATGGGATCCACGTGAGTTCTGTGTGGCACAATGTGCCGTCAATGGTTATGTGCGCACTTTATGTGCATATGCGTGCGTGTAGATTGCGTGCAGCGCACGCGGGGCATGGTATTGGCCCCAAAGACAGGTTCATCTGATACCTTTCCCCAGCAGTAAATTACGGCGAATTTCTAAAAAGAAACATATCGCGTGCACACATTTATATTTTAAAGTAAACACCAATGTGTGTGTTAACACCAAAAAGTCATATGCCCTCTATTCACTCAAGGTACTCAGGAGGGACAGTCCAATGGTCAGGGAGACATATAAGAAAAGAAACCAGTGTTCACTTCCCTGCACCATTGGTTATAAACTTACATGGCTTCCATGGACCCTGTAGTGATTTCTCTTAATTGTGTAATTTCCATTCCCTATTTTACAAGAGAAACATAACTCTTAAGAAAAGAGTGAACAGGTGAGTTTGTATTTCTACTGTTCAAAAACAAGTGATTCCCCTCCAGAATATATGTCTCAGCAGCTACTGCTCCTCTCTGAATGAAAAGGTGGGTGTGTGTGAGAACATTTTGGGGGTTTTGAACCATTGCAGGTGAACAAACTGTGATGCAACAGGTAGCCGTCTGACTCCTTCCTTTTTGCTTAACTGGGTTTATCTAGGCCTACACTTAAAATATCATGGAATGAACTGCAATTAAGTTGTCAAGGAGTTCGGAGGTGAAAATAAGATTTGTTGTTGCTTCATTATTTTCTGTAATTCTTAGATGCCTGTTACTTTAAAGACAGGTGTTCGCGGGTTATCAGTCACCTTGGAAATATTCTTCTGTTCTTTTCCCTCCAAGCAAACTTCCCCTGGCTTGCTGATGGGATGAGTGCATCAGCCTACAGCCACTGGTTAACAGCACATGTAATTCAGGAAGAAACATTTACTGTTGTCTTTGTTAAATCTTTAAAATTATACCTTAATGTACTGTGGAATAGATTTATGGGAAGAGGGAGGAGAGGGAACTAATGGCTGCCTGGTGGAAATTGATAGTATTGTAAGAGGGGATAACAACTTATTTTGCTGTTCTCCGATGTAGGGATGTCTGTCTAGTGCTCTTTCCTGTTGCTTTGGAAAAATTCCACCACTTCACAGCCTGTCACTGTAGCAGGATTTGGGAGCAACAATGCTTTTACAAGTTTAAGTCAAATTAGAAGCAACCTGGGGGCACTTGCACACATTCCCTGGGGAGAGGGAGGAGACTTCTGCGAGGGCAATCACGACTCTATTGTCATGGGAATTAGCATATGTAGGAATATGCTATTCTGCTCGTCTCCACTGAAAACAAGTAAAAACACCCCCTTGGTTGTAAGAGCTACATTTGGCGAGACCTGAACATGTGTGTTTATGTTGTTCTAGTGGGATTAACACTTGGAGTCCAGGTCTTCTCAAAAGAGAGAGACTATATTTGACAATTGCCTCCGCCTCCCCCTCCCCTTCCCCTTCCAGGGGGTCAGGGTGGACAGCGGAAGGCCCTTTGCCACGCCCGCTTAGCAGGGAGGTAGGACATCTGGGTTTTTCCCGCCCCGGGGCTGCAAGAGGCCCCAAGGTGGAAAAAGACGCAGCTACGGCAGTTTGTAGACACCTGGCCGGGGTTGCTAGGCAACCCTGCCGGCCAGGATAGGCTTAGTCCAGGCACGTGGTCACACACTAGGGGCGGGACACACGTTTGGGGAAATAAGACTGCTCTGGCCCCACTTGTGGCACAGAGTCTCTGAAGCGGCAGGAGCTGCGGCACCCTGGGGGGTTCTGGCTGCAGGAAAGAAGCGGCACGGTGAGTCCCATCCAGGATGGGAAAATCAAAGAAGGGTGCCGCCGCAGTGGCTAACAAGCGGCAGTGAGTCACTGAGAGGGGGACTACTCCCCCCCCCCTCCTGACACTGAGACCTTGGGGGACTGGCGAGCTGCAGGCTGGCCTGGTGGGACAAGGAGCAGCCCCTCTCCCGTAGGGGGAGGGATGCGTGGAGGTGCGGGATGAGATCCCCCTCCATGAGAGACTGGACAGGTGCGGGGCCCTGTTGAGGGAGCTCTTGCAGGGCCCTGACCCACCCCCAACTGGGCCACGGGAGCCAGGCCGGCTGCCCCCGCCCAGGGACACATGGGGAGTCCTGCGGGGCAGAGCCCAGCCTCTCCGTTGCCCCTCTCAACCAGGATGGGGGAACCACTACCTCAGGTCAGGGATCAAGGGAGGATGTTTGCGGGGCAGAGCCTGGGCCCTCCACTGCTCTTCTGCTTCCATGTCAGGGGGAGCGTGTAAGTAGGCCCCCAGTCAGGTTTATCGACCATGGGGGGGGTACTGGGGAGGATGCAGCCGGATGGGGGTAACATTGTCCCGCAGGGTGGTTCGGCGGGTCCAATGGACCCCCCCTGCTCAGCCCCCTCCCCCTACGGCGCTTGTGATGGTTGAGGGTGGGGTGGGCTCTGGATGGATCCTGCAGCAGGCTGTGGCATTGCCGGCATTGGGGAATTTCCAGGCCTATATTGGGCCCTCTCCACCAGGCTGGGCTCAGGCAGGCCGGCCGGCCGCAGACAGCAGAGCCGGCCCCCATGCTGGGTTGGGCGGGGGAACCCCTTCCCCCTTTTCTCTCTGCAGGATCTGCACCTGCAGCTGCAAGGGTGGAGGACAGTGATGACCTGTGACAAAGTATAGCGAGGATCAAGAGTGTCATACAGGCCCTGGTCCAGCAGTGGCCCCAGCATCTGGGGGCGCATCAAGGAACAACGGTACCACCGGTCTACACATCAGGTGAGACAGTGGCCCTCTCGGGGGGGACAAACATCGCAGGTGGGTGGGCTGTTCCCCAGGCAGCCGGAGCAGCTGTAGAGACAGCCAGGTGGGCTACCAGAACAGCAGCCGCCCCTTGCCAGACAGGGTCGGTTGGTAGGACTCATTTGGTATGGTGGAACAGGACTTGTGTCCCAGTGCCCTCCCCTCGAGGTCAGCAGTGGTAGGTTTCATTGGCAACAGCCCCCCCGACCCAAGTCAAGTACAACACCCTTGGAGGCACGCGCTCCAGGTGTGGGCCCCCCAGGGCGCATATCCCACGATGCAAGGCAATGGGTTCGCTGCGGCCCAGCAGCTGAATGTTGAATTGTGCCGATCCCCTCCAGTGGGTGGGGGGTATTCAATGGTATCCGCTCCCATTGGGGACCACCTACTCCCGGCAACCAGAGAAAAGAACTGGAGGGGGGACTACGTTGACATTTTCGCCCTATTGTTCAGTGATCCCATAGTGGATCCTGCTGAGCAGGACGAGAAGAAGGAAAAAGAGCATTTCAGGTGGCCAAAAGCCGAGAGGAACTGGTCGAATTGGACTGCAGCGTTTCCATTTACCAAGATGTCATGCTCCAGGCCTAGCTCTGATGGGCTGCTGACTTGCTTAAATATGCCAACATAGTGCGACGGGCGTATGAGGCAGGCTTGGCTGGGGCATGGTTGCGCTATGACAAAGCTTTTCATCACCGCACAGCATTTACCCCAGGGCTCAGGTGGGATTTGCATGCCAATGATCTTTGGCTTAATTATATGAGTGGGTTGGGAAATGTGTCCACGTCCGACAGTGGCCATTTACTCGCGAAGGGCGGAGCCTCATCAGTCTCTGAGTTCTTTTGTGACAAGGGAAGGAGGGCATCGGGATCCTCCCTGGACAGTGCTGGGAGTTCAGCCGCTCTGGAAGATGTACACACTCAGCATGTAGATATCGCCACTCATGTTCCACCTGTGCAGGTCACCACACGAACTCTGCCTGCCCACACGGGCGGCCCGGCCCAAAAGGTAAACAGTACCCACCGGAAAGGGCGGTCCTGGAACTGGTAGCATGGGTGCCGCTGGTAAAAGCCCTAACACCAATGAAGGTTGCCCAGCTCAAGTTGGCCCTTCATGCTCATCCCAACAGGGAGGAGGTGGATTATGTGGTCACGGGTTTCCAACACGGTTTCAGAATACCTGCTCTCAAAGTCCAGCAGCGGAAGGTGGCCCCCAACCTAAAGTCTGTGGTGGGGTTGGAAGATGTGGTAAGGACTAAAATTGTGAAGGAGCGAGCTGAGGGAAGGGTGCAGGCCCTTTCCCCGCCCACCCACCCTTCCCCAGCATGGTGATTTTCCCATTGGGCGTGGCGCCAAAAAAGGCCGCAGGAGAGTTCTGGCTAATCCACCATTTGTCCTATCTTTGGACAAAGATAGTCAGTCATCGTTGACTGACATCGCTCAGTCAACGATGCCATACCCAAGGACCTCACCTCAGTGCGGTACGTGTCATTCGACTCCGCTGTGTCCCTAGTTAGGTCCTTTGGTCCCAGGGAAGTCTGAGAGAAATGCGATATCAAGTCAGCATTTCGGATGCTCCCAGTCTGCCCTGAGAGTTTCCCGTTGCTTGGTTTCCATTTCGACAGCGGGTACTACTATGACAAGGCCATGCCAATGGGGTGCTCGATCTCCTGTTCAGCCTTCGAGAGGTTCAGCTCCTTGGTCGAATGGATAGGAAGGCACTGGTATGGCAGGAGGGGGATTGATAAAATATTTGGATGATTTCCTTTCCGTCGGGGGGGTGGACATGGACGAGTGTGTAGGGCTTATGCGGACTTTTCACGAGGTGGCTGATGAGATGGGTATCCCCCTAGCACATGAGAAGACAGAAGGGCCAGCCACAAGATTAACTTACCTTGGGATTGAGCTGGACACGGTCGAGGCCATTTCCCGCTTCCCGCGGGACAAGTTGCTCTCCCTTCGGGAGAAGGTGGACGAGTGTCTGGGGGCGGCGAAGGTGACAGTTCGCTGCCTCCAGTCAGTACTAGGGAGTCTTAATTTTGCATGTCGGGTCATGGTGCCAGGGTGAGCCTTCTTGTTCCACCTGTACACCAAGCTGGCGGGTAACCCCCTCCCCACCATCATGTTAGGGTCACCAGGGAAATGAAGGAGGATTTGCAAATTTGGGCCACCTTTTTGTCCAAATTTAACGGCTCCAGTTTCTGGGGGGATCAACTGTTGCTGGAAGCCGAGCTCCAGGTGCATTCGGATGCAGCTGGCAGGGTGGAATTCGACATAATTTTCAGGAAAAGATGGGCGGCGGCTCCGTGGCCAGCGGAATGGGTGGAGCAGGGAGTCACCAGGGATCTCACCTTCCTGGAGCTCTTCCCCATCATGTTAGCGGTCCATCTGTGGCCAAATGAGCTGGTGAATCAATCGGTACTGTTCTGGTGTGATAACCAAGCTGTGGTCCACATTATCAACACCCAGTCCTCCCGATCGCCAAGGGTCATTTTCATTTCATTTCATTTTTTATTTGTATCCTGCACTCTCTTGCCAAGGCAACTCGAGGCGGCTCACAACAAAAATGAAAAACATAACATCATAAAGCACAACAGCTGGGTTAAATCCCACACAGGGGACCCAGTAGCAAGAAAAACAAAAACAGCCCGCCCCTCTACAATACCCCTTTATAATACCACACAACAAATCACAGCAACTGGGTTTAATCCCACACAGGGGACCCAGTATAATTTCATAAAATCCATACTCTCATATATACCCTCCCCCTATCACTACCCCATAACAACATTCTAAATTCCTTCCATCTCAACTCCCATCCCATACCCTGCTGCCACCAGGGGGGACCTCCACTCACCCCTCCCCACATTCTCACCTGGGGACGAAGTCCCCATCCTACAATCTCTAAATACAAAAATGATCTGTAATATCCATCTAACAAAACCCCCTTCCATTATAAAACAGCAAAATGCATATAACAATAAAACAACCCATATCCCTCCCCCTCAATACATAGTCATCTATTGACACCCTCATTACTTCTCATATTCTCCCAATAACATCAAGACCCCATCATCACCACCCCTCCTACTCTCTCCATTCGCATTTCCCTCTGCTTCAATTCCCCCTCCCACCAAATACTTATAATGTCCCTCCTGCCCCCTCGACATGTGCCCCCAGCACTAACTGTCCATGTAATTGCCCCACTGATCTTCAGCGGGGACTGACAGCAGTGGCAGTGGCAGAGCATCCCAGCAGCAGCAGCGACAGCAACTGCAGCACAACAAGCCCACTCGGAGGACCGGCAGGTGAAAAGCCCCAATAAGTCTGTTCCCCCAGGATCCACTGGCAGCATGGTGTCTAATGCAGTGTCTGTCTGGCAGAAGGGCCCCCAGGCACCCCAGCCCCACAAATGGCCCCAGCCAACGACCAACACCCTTTAGGTGTCGCCCTTCGGGCTGGCGCCCACAGGGCCCCACCATGGGAGTTATTACCTGGGGAAGGGGAGGGAAAAGCAGAGTGACAGCAGGCACCTCCAGTCAAGACAGCCCCAAACACAGCTTGCAGCTTGTCAGGGCTTTCGTTCTTACTTGCCTAAAATTTAATATCATTTTCCAAGCCAGGCATGTTCTGGGGCTAGACAATAGTGTAGCTGACACCCTCTCTTGCTTCCAGATGGAGCGTTTCCACCTGCTGACACTGCAGGCCCAGCCGACCCTAGAGCCATTGCCGCCAGAAGTCTGGAGCCTTGGGTGGTAGAGCTGCGCACCACGTCTGGGGATCCTTGACGTTGCGTACAAGAGCGGCCTCTGACAAAGCCTTCTGGGAATTTCAGCAATACTGGGTGGCACGGGGGTGGGCCCCGGGTTTCCCGATCCCAGATCAGCAAATGCTCCAGTTCGCCTTGTATTTGCGGCACAAAGGGGCGGCCCCAGGTCTATCACTGGTAAGTTGTCGGTGCTGGGTTTTGTGAGTAATCTCATGGGACACACACTCCTGATCGCGGTTTCTTTTCCAGGCACCTCATAGAAAGCTGGTCTAGGGAGCAGAGCAGAATTTCGGACCAGAGGGTCCCTATCACCCCAACTTTGCTGTTAGATATGTGTAGGGTACTCCCCCAGATTTGTTTTGACTGTTACGAGGTTTCACTGTTTAATTCATTGTTCAAGTTGGCATTCTTCTGAGCTTTTCGCATGAGTGAATTAGTAGCTGAATCAACAAGGGACACTTCAGGGAGGGTGTTGCGCCTCAGTGACATACAAATTGGCCCAACGACGATGTCTCTGCATATCTGTCATTCCAAGACCAGTCAGAGGGGAAGAGGGCAAGTTGTGAGGTTGAATAGAGTGGGTGCGGGCGATTTGTGTCCAGTGAGGGCCATCGAATCGTTCATCACAGTGCGACAGACCACGCCTGGCCCCATTTAGACATGCCGGTGGGTGCCAACTGATGATGTACCAATTTATGGCAGTCCTCCCAGCGGTGTTGTCCCACCTCGGCTTGCCGCCGGCCGCCTTTGGGATGCATTTGTTCTGGATAGGAGTGGCTACATTCATGGCAGGGGCCGGCATGTCCAAACAGGGTATTCGGATGGTGGGTCGTTGGAGGTTGGAGGCCTACCGTACCTATGTGCGGGGCGCCCCCGCCCCACGAGCATTCCTAAATTTCTTTCATCCTCTAGGTGCACTCTCTCGGTCTCTGAGGCGGGTGTGGATCATTGGCCACAGCTTGGTGTGATGGGCGGGCAAGGCTGCCAGCCAAACCAGCTGGAGATCACAAACTAGATTTGTCGGCAGAAGCTGAGATCCATTGGAAAGGCTGGGGAGGGATGAGATGGCCCCACCTCCTGCCAACCCTCTGGGGGCCAACACAGGGGCCCCCGCCCGAAGTCTTGGTGATCCACCTAGGCGAGAACGACATCCCCCACTTGAAGGGCGTGCAACTGATCAAGGACATAAAGAGAGACCTTTGGGAGATTAAGAAACTGTTCCCATCTGCCCTAATCATCAGGACCAATTTGGTTGAGCGAATGACGTGGGGAAAAGGGGTGCACCCCAGAAAAATCGATAGGACCAGGAAGACGGTCAACAGGGATGTTGGAAGGTGGATTATAGGTCTGGGCAGGGAGCGCATCGACAACTGGGTGCTGACGCATAAATGCCCCGTGCTTTATAGACGGGACAGGGTTCACCTGTCGCCCGAGGGTAATGAGTGCTATCTCGGAACCCTGAAAGCCATGCTGGTATGGGTATTGGAAAGGTCATGAAGGGAGGTGGGGGGTCGGGCTCGTCCGGGTAGCCCCGGCGACCCCTTTGTGGCAGGGGTCCAGTACTATAGGTTAGAATAGGATAGATAAGTCATAAGTGAGAGTCATCTCCTTAAGAGATGGGGTGGTCCACTCGCTGGAAAGCAGGGTACGGCAAGCGGCGGGGTAGCCTCCCTGGGAGGGGCGTCGAGTGAAGGCGGTAGGGACAAGTATGGTCCCCTGTCGGCAGGCGCCCCCAACCTTACTCAAGTTCGGTAGGATCTGGTCCCCCTCACCTGTGGCTGGGGCCACTGAGAGGGGGAGACGTTATGTGTATTTGGGGTGGTAATCGGGGGTACATCGAAACCACCCCTAGGGTTTTCTGTTTGTGGTTAAAGTTCAAGTATTGGACCCATATCACACTAAGCGATTACCCCACCTGATTCCTGATTGTAATTGGTTAAATAGAGAGTGCGGCCGTTAAAATCCCAGTGATGGTGTCCTGTCTCTTTCGGTGCATCGGCAAAGCCATGGGTGAGAAACAGGTTATTAGATATGCAAAGTCTGGATATTTCAAGCAGTTGACAGATCATAAGTCAGTCTTGCCAGCCTGTAAACAGTAAAGCCCAATTTGCTCCTTGAGATTCCTGACATTGTTCACTTTAAATCCACTCCAGATTGTGCACCATGAAAGTTGATTCTTATTGTTAATACAATACCAAAGTAGCTTTTTGTTTGTCGTTTTTGTAGAGTTTTGCAAGGACATAGATGCTGACATGGGGGACATTCTGAGTATTTGGCTAGTGTCTTCACAAAAATAGGAATCAGTATTCAGTAGTCAATGAGGATGAGACAGATTAATCCAATATTTGAGTTTACAAAAACCTGACTTGTTTTCTCAACAACGAGAGAGAAACTTTTCCTGAAGCCTAAGGATGCTGAAGGCCAGCAGGGTGAATTGTCTTTCAAGGATCGATGGGGACAGTCCTCCTCTTACTGACCAGCTAATCTTTCCAGGTGAAGTGAATAAAGCCAGGCTGTGTTGGTTATTCATACTTGGGAGATGCCAACTGATTGCAATAAAAAATAAAAAGCCCAGAGCTCCCTGAGTAGAAGACTGTGGTTTTACTAGTTGATGGGGTTGGACCCTTGGATGCTGGAGGCAAGAAAGGCAGGCCTTACCGCGGGGCAGTTCGGGGCGGCTGCTCCGAGCCCTGCTCCTGGGGCGGTGCCCGCACTCGGGGTCCCCAGATCCCGGCCACTATCTGTCTTGGCCAGGGAGTGAGAGAGAGGCAGAGGCCCCACCTCTCTCTCACTCTCTGGCAATGTCTGGCGGCGGCAGCTGGGGCGGCGGCAGATTCAATCTGCTACTGCAGCGCCCAGCGCAACCCAGGAGCCAGCAAGTGGGCCCGGCGCGGGGTCCAGGCCAGCGGCAGCGGTAAGTGCCACCAAAAAATGGCTGGGCTTGGGAATAGATGGAGGGGAGTGTTCCCTCCACCCGTTGGGGGAGGGAGGTTTGGAAGGGTGGTATGGGGTGATTGTTTTGATTTATTTTATAGCTGAATTGTTTTTACTATATTTATATGTATTATTGTTAGCCGCTCTGGGCGGGAGAGAGCGGGATATACATTTAATAAATAAATAAATAAATTCCTGAGCCCAGGCCTGGGTAGCACCTCCAGACTGAGCTGTAGAGTGCCCCCTGAGCTGGGGAGCGCTCCTAGACCTACCGACCACTGGCAGCTTTGCCACCACCAGGACTATGGGACCCCACATTTTTCCCCTGCCATGGGCCCTGCAATTTTTAAGGCTGGCCCTGGAGACAAGGCCACTTCGCCAACAGAACCTACACTCCTTGTTGCTCCAACCCTGGCCCTGACAGAGCAGTGACAGTGGTGAGGATGAAGCCAATGGTATCAAGACCCCAGACCAGTGAGGGCTGACAGGGGCAAAGGGAGCACTTCCTGATGTCAGAACATTCAGACAATGACTGTACTGGGAAGGGGTAGGGAAAAGGGATGGTAAATTGGTACCAGAACTCAGAAACATTGGGATGGAAGTAGTCTGCTGGTCACTAATCAGGTAGCAGTTATTACCCAATGTTATGTGGTCAGGTCGAGTACCACAGTTCTGATTGTTAAAGGGGAGGTATGGCAACCGTTTACCTGAGGACACTTATGAAAAATGCATGGTGCAGGGCTGCATTGATTCCAGTGCATTCCTGCACCATGTATTTTTCATAAGCACCAAAGGGGAGGTATGGTAAGCCTAGATGGGTATATTAGGTTTGGCAGGTATTCAGTCCAGCTCTAGTGTCGTAATGCTCTGCAGGAAGTGTCAGAAGTGGAGTGGGACAGCAGTCCTTGCCTCTGGGTCTGAGCCCTGATCTATGCAGGAACCTAGTCACCCCATGGAAGACCACCGGGAATGTGAGTGTGTGATGAGAGGCTGAGTTGCTGCACCAAGGAGGAAAAGCCTAATGAGGTAAATGCTGTATGAAAATGTTGAATCTGGATGGTGAGTAGATGCAAAGCTTTAATGCTTGGAACATGGATCAAAGATTACCTACCCATCCTTTAACCAGAAAACCCTGTCCTAAATGGGGGTAAACAAGGGGCAGGAGCAGGTGTTACCCCTGCCTCCACCCTAACTTTTTCATAGCTGAGACTACCAGAGAACTGAGCATGAAAGGTAAGAAAAGAAAAGAACAGGGGGAAAAAACAAACGCTGGTGTATCTTCACAGCTAATTCCAAACCTAGATGATTTGCTACATAGCCACCATAGTAAATTGTTTATACAGACAGGAGAGAGCGATAACAGGAAGCCAACACAGTGGAGGGAGCTAAGAAAACTTTCAGTCAGAACTGTACGGTGTAGGGGTGAGACTAGGGGAAGAGAGGAGAGAGAATGCACCCCCAGGGACAGTGGACATTTTTACACACACCTTAAAGTGCTGGTCTTTCAATCTTCTGGCTTCACAAGTCCACAAGTAAGTTCCGAATGCATTCTTCACACACACTGCTCTGAGGCAGTTCCTGGATGCATTCTTCACACACACACACACACACACACACACACTGCCCTGAGGCAGCATAAAGTAGCTGCAGCTGTAGATGTGACGGGCTGCCATGGAAACCAAGTGACCACAGCTGCCTGGAGCAAAGCAATTTACCAGGAGAACTTTTTACACAAAAGTTCTGGGAGAAGTTCTATGCAGAAGTTCAAAGAGCCAGATAATTAAGATCTGGGTGAGTGATTTAGACACACAGAAAGTTCAGGATGTAACAGCAAACATGCAGGAGAAATGTGCGTGTAAAAACACCCAGTTATGGTGGTGTATTCCAACAACGTTCCGTATTCAGTGTCAGACGAACAACTATCTCTGTGCCTCTCCACAACTAACTGTAAGAACAGTTGGGCACTGGAATAAATTGCCTAGCGAGTCTGCAGAGTCTTCATTTTTTGTTTTCCAAAACTGGCTGAACAACCACCTGTCTGTGATGCTGTAGAATAACCTGGGAGCAAGGGGTTGGACTAGAGCAGGGGTGCAGGATCTTTTCCCTCCCAGGAGTCACTGTGAAAATAAGGACAGAAGTTGAGGGGTGAGGGTGCTTAAGAGTTGCACTCAGTACAGGAGGGTCCAAATCATGGAACTGTCCCTGTCCTTGAGAGCATGCCCTCATCTCTGCTTCCTTACCCTGAGCTCAGTCTTTCAGTGCTTGGTGGTAGGAACTGGATCCATGGGCCAGGGCCAGAAACTGGAAAGGGACCAAATAAAAACTAGCTGTGGGACACATTTCCCCACCCCTGGACTGGAGGTTCCTTCTACTCTANCGCAATGCTCCTCTCCACTCCATTAATGCTATGTCTGACTCTGCACAAGCCCCCCCCCCCGGGGAGAGTGAACACAACTGCCACACTTTGGGGTGGCGGGAAAGTGCAGCCCAAATGAGCGCACACACCCTCACCTGTCACCATCCCTTCTGCTGGCCACACGACTCTTGCTGCACTTCAGGATTGGACCCATTGCTGCTAGACAGTTGATGGGTGGAGGAACCCCAGAGGAGAGCACATGCTCCTCCAGACCTTCCCTCCCCATATCAACTGATTGGTGGGTGGAGAGAGTGTGTGATCTTAAGATCTCAAGACAGGGAGGAGTGCATGGGCCCAGACAGATGGGAAGCAGCCCATTATCCCACATTGGACAACTTTATCCCAGGTGAGGCAACAGTAACATGAAATGCATCACCGGCTTCTCCAGCCAACACAACACATACGAGCCAGTTGCCCACACAGGGGAGGAAGTTCGTGAACATCTGGCTGTCAGTGGTTATACAGTCTGCTCCATTGCAGGCTAATGTGGGGCAAGGCTGCCCAAAGTGAGATAACTTCTCATGTGGTCTCACCCACTGACACTTACCCTGCCGCAGTTTGAGTCAGGCATATGAATAGGGAGTGAGGAATCTTTTCCTCCCCACAGGCCACTTTGAAAATTAGTACAAGCTCCATGGTCCAGATGGGAATTGGGGCGGAGTTGACAGGCCATTTATGAAACTGAGATTTAGCTCCGAGTAGTTCATATTTCAAACACTCTCAAAGTTCAGGGTTGTTCAATTCAGATTTGTTTCTATAAACATTTTACTATTTTAATGTAGGGATCTATGTTGGTGAAGAAAAAACCCCCACAACTATTTCTTCCAGTAAAGTGAAAAAGGTGTTTTTCTTTCCTTTTTCCCCTTTCTTGTGCTAGTGCTGACCTAAACAAATTGAACTGCATCTATCTTTTACTAATATGAGAAAGACATGAGTCTTAACTCTCTCTAATAGTCCTGTGTTATCTATGCACATTACTATGAATAAAAAACCGACTACAATTTGGCCCAGGAATGAAAATACATGGTATTCATGGATGCAAGGAAGTTTCAGTGGAGTCTACTAGTAAGAAAGGACAAATGTAAGATTAATATCCCATTTGGTATGTCTACTAGTCTCTCTTTCTCTTTTTCCAAAAGGTTGCTGTGAGAGGACATCATTTTCATCAATGAAAGAAACAGATGTAGTTAAACTAAAGAACAAGGTTATGTGTTTTTAATTGCTCCGATATAGTTATTTCTTGCAAACTAATTTGTACCTCAATGGCCCACTTGTTCCTGTAACTCTATAGTGCTGTCATTATCTGAAATAAATTCAGTCAAAAGCCTGTTTTCCTTTCTGTTTATGTCAAAAATCGTGTCACAATAGGTAGATCAGAGTGAAAGAATAATGCACAATAGCTCGACAGAAAGAAATGGGGTCCTTTCTTTATCTAGTGGAAAACTGATTTGAAAGCTGTCCAGTTCACATCAAAATGTCTTCAGCAAAATTGATTCTTTCTACTTTCTAAATCACATAGGACTAAAGGAGTTTCTTTCCCCCCCCCCCCTTCCTTTCTTTTTCTTTATTTTTTACAGTGGCTAGGCCACTTACAGAGAATGTTTTATAATGGTGATCAAATGTGATGCCCAGGGAAGGCTGTGGGAATTGAGGCCCATGAAATCTTGTTTCAACTGCTTTTATATTTGCTGTCGGAGATGGATATCATTCTCAAAAGAAGAAGGGCGTTACTTTGGCTCCGAATGTATTGCAGATCCCCTCCCTTGTGTGCTTGTCTCAGGAGGGGTAGGCATAATGGTGTGACTTGGTGCTCGAGTGGGTATCTGTAAAACTGTTTATTGGTCATCATTCTCTACTTAGAAGCACCCCACACTGGGCGCTCATAAAAATAGGGAAGAGAAGGGACAAGAGGAGTGGAACTTATTTGCCTCAAAACAGCCTTTCTATGGCACACTTTAATAATAAAATGAGTTACTTACTGGAGCTTTTCATTGCTTTCCCATAGTACATCTCTTGGATCCCAAGGAGAAGGAGTGGAGACAACATTACCACAGTTTCAAAGGACGAGTAAGAAGCTTAGCCAGAGAGAATGCAGAGTGTGCTCTGAGTGAAAGCTCTTCTTATCCTTCTTAAACAGCAGTCGCGCTAGAACTACAGGAAAATTACTAGAATGTTGTTGGGAGGAAGGAAAGAATTCCTTACACTTTTTAAGCAGTGGATTCTGCCATCCTCATTCATGATCAGTAGTATCCTACTTTGTAAGTAGTCCCACTAAAATTAACAGAAGTACTGACAGAGCATAGTACTATTAACCACTGTAAGCTGGCCAAGTCTGGTCCTTATTGTTAGATGGTTTGCAACAAAAAAAGGTGATCTTATTAATCTGATAATTTTATCTCAGAACTAAAACTATGATGTAGAGCGTTACTAAATATAAAGACCTTCCCAACCTCCAAATCCTTCTTAAAAACTTACCCCTTCATTGGGAGCACCTGCTCACTGATGCTTCTCCTAATACTACCTTGTACTTCAGGATTCGTCTCCTCCTTTGTAGTTAAAGCCCTTCTTACAAGGGCCTCTCTCACTCATGAACACTCAGAAATCTGCGTGTTCATGAGTGGGAGAAGCCCGTGTAAAGGACACGATACGGATGCACACAGTGAGTGGGGGTGCGTGCGCACTCCCACCTAACACGTATCCCCACCCATGAAGCAACTGGGAAAACGAAGGTTGCTCCATGCGTGAGGATGAGTGGGGGGTGAGTGGAGATGCATGTGCAGCCATGTGCATGCCCCGCCCATCCACCGCGCACGCAGTGGTGCACCCATCCACCCCCCACCTGACGGTGCCGTACAAAAATGGCCTATGTTAAGCACATATACTCAACTTGATGAATGCTGAGTGCACTCTCCATAGGAGAGTGAGTCCCTCCCTGTGGTTCCCCTCTCTTGTCCATCCTAAATTACTCAACACTGGTCCCTGCCCTGAGGGATTAACAATTCAAAAAAGACTCCAAAAAGTTTCAAGTTTATTTTACGTGGCATCAGCTCACGCTATAGCCAAAACATTTACATAAACAATTCAATTAAACAACAAATAATTTTAAAATAACAGTGAAAATAAAACAATACAAAAATGAATAATGCGAGGTAATAATTTAAAATTACATAATACCATCTTTGCTCCTACACGGAGCAGTGGGGCAGACAGCCCACGCCCCTAAAATTAAAACAACAAAACAGATACCATATACCATGATCAGAGCAGCCATCACCCAATACAAATCTATTGAGCATATTTCAATCTGCATTTGACATGCTTCAGCATATTTCTTCATTATCAGAAATTCAACTCTGTATTGATATCCCAGCATCTAATCATGGCAAATCATTAACTAACATGTATTAAAGGGTGCTTGATTCGAATAACTGCTGCGTGGCTGGCAAAGACCGCCAAACCATTGAACGTCTCCTTATCAGTTTGTTGGTGTAACCATATCAGCTTTTCTTTAGTTGTCAGATAGCAAACCTTTCTCAATAAACCACAATGGAGGTATTTAATGTGTGGTCTGCAAACAATGCGCAACCACCTTCAAAGCACATGATCCCAGACGTCCGTCTCGTCTAATCCCGCCTTGCGGGATTTTGAAATATTGCGCGAGCTGGTCGCGCCACGGCGACCTACTTGTGTAATTTCATAGAAATAGAGGCATTCCAAAATATAATGTATTTAGTCCTCAAATACCCCCAACCCACACGCACAAATTCTGTCCTCATCTAGTAGGCCAAGTCTATTACCAGGAGTGATAGCAGTTGTTATTTGTTCAGAGAAAAGCCTGGCCAAATGTATCCACAAATTAGTTTTTAAATTCAAGTGCAGATATTCTGCCATCTTGTCAGGCTTCCAATGACTATACAAAGGTGCCACATGGCTAATCCTGATATAGGCAAATCGTTCTGCTGAGCTATGTCAGACAGTCATGTTTTTCGTTATCTGAAAAAAACCTACGATCTTCACTGGCATAAAACCTAAATCCGGCAGTATTCAAGATGCTAATTAAAGATGCCAGTAATGGAGAACACAGTGCCATTGGACGAGACATATCCTCCAGATAGCACATTTTCGGTAACTGCGAGGGGCTGAAGGTCAGTAATCTAAACCAATAATCAATTGTTTGGTAATAATCAGTTAGACAGATTCTAAACCCAATTCTGTTCTATGAAAGGGTGCAGGAAATCACCTGGGTAGCCCTATGTTACCTCCAGGTTATTGTCTATCGAATGACCCCGTACATTGCTGACAAAAGGCCAGCATCACTTGTGTGTCATGGTAAGCACGTTCTTTATTTTAGAATGAACCAATGTTACATGCTAAAGCTGTGTTGTCTGAGAGCCTGGGAACCCAGTTCTGGCTTCCTTCCTTGTCCTGTGGGGGCACACGCAAATGGGTTCCTCCTCCCCTTTCTTTGTAGTCCTTCAGACTTCAGGGGTGGTGTCACACTCCTGCCCAAGACTGCAGAAGCTATACAGATGGCCTGACTGGTCTTGGAGTGTCAGAAATAAGTGTAAAACTGGTACAACTGACCATTATAGGGAAGCACCCCAGCCCTGATAGCTTAGTCCACTGTTTGTTCAGTTGAACCCCCTTTGTCTCTTCGGAACTTCTGGCCTGAGTCCTGCTGAGGCAGCGAGCCCTCTGGTTCCCAGCCTGGCTCCAGTCTCACCACAGCATCAGTGCCTCTCATTCCTGCTCACCTTCTCACTCTATGGGCAAAGTCAAATTCACCGCTTTTGGTTGTGCCGCTCTCCACTGGTTCGCTGCTCTCTTCTCCCTGCTGCTTTCCTTGCAGCTCGCCCTCGATGTCTCCGCCAGGCTGAGGCCTGCCTTCCACCCCAGAGGTGCAATCTCGTACCTGTGTCCTCAGATTACCTTTGGTTCCTCTCAACTTTAAAGGGCCCCAGTGTGCTCTCTGCTTTTAATGGGGCCTCATCACGCAGGGACAGGGAGCTCCTTAGGCTTCCCTGTCACATGACTGTCCTTGGCTATGGAGCTATGGATAGTCTCAGCCTCCTGGGAAACGTCAGTGAGGTTTCCCAGGGGCAGGATACAATCCTCTCTGTTAGCAAAAGTCTGTTGTACTCTTGTCACAAGGGCCATGCCTGGCTGTATCAGAGGAAGAAGATCTCAGAATTGACACAAATCTACTCTGCCAAATAGTGCCTCCTACAGAATCAGGACTTTGATACATTTATTTTTTACCCATAACCTTTTTCAACTTATGTTTAGATAGCTTTGCATTCCATCCTGCTGGGTGCAGTTGCCATGTACATCTGCACTGAATTTTTATGTTTCTGAATTTGTTTTGTTGGACAGTTTTCAGTAAAAGTCCTATGCCTGATGGATAAGTTGATGGAATGTGGTCCTCCGAGGTGAGATTAATAGAATCATAGAGTTTGAAGTTACCTCAGAGGTCATGTAGTCCAACCCCCTACTCAGTGCAAGAAATCCATGGCTACAGCACCCCCGACAGATAGCTTTCCACCTAGGCAATTTGCTCCAATATTGAACAGCACTTTCCATTAGGAAGTTCTTCCTAATGTTTAACCGAAATCGGCTTTCTTGTAATTTGATCCCATTCTTTCTAGTCTTGCCTTCAGGGGCAACAGAGAACAAGTCTTTGGGTGTTTTCAAATGATTGCTAGCCAGTATGGCCACCCAGGAACCACTCATCCGGCCACCTGTCTGAAGGTGGAGCAGGGGGATGTATGCTCCCGTGAGCCACTCAGCACTCATTCATAGCCACTCACAGGGCACTGCTGTGAAAAATCTGGTTCCCCAGTGCTCACAGCTGGGACATGCCAGTTTCAAAGGCCAGCCTGACATGCTTCCCTCTCCCCAGGGTCCATGACAGGGAGTGCGAGGCAACTGCCATGGTAGCCACACTGGGAGCCGCCCATTAGAATCCCTCCCCACTCACTCCAGTGGCTGGTCTGCAGCTGATCCACTCAGCAGCCATGTCCCCCACAATGCCTTGCTCTGCTCATAGAAAAACACCTTGTGCCATCCTCCGTGTGATGGCCCTTCGGGTATTTGAAGACTGCTATTATGTCTCCCCTTCGTCTTCTCTTCCCCCTTAGTCTTCTCTAGGCTAAACATACCCCTCTCCTTCATCCTTTCCTGATAGGGCTTGGTTTCTGGACCTCTGACCACCTTTGTTGTCCTCCTCTGAACCCGTTTCAATTTGATGATGTCCTTAAAGTGCGGTACCCAGAACTAGACACAGTACTCCAAGTGAGGTTTGACCAGTGTAGACCAGAGTGGAACTATTGTCTCTTGTGACTTGGAAACTATGCATCTGACAGTGTAGCCTAAAATTACACTAGCCTTTTTTGCAGCTGCATCACACTGCTGACTTATGTTCAGGCTTTCACCAACCAGGACGGGCAAAGATCAAGTTCACAACTGGTGGCTCTCACAGATCCCAGAACATCCACCGCATCGGCCGGCGTCACTTCCTGAAACTCCCCCACAAAGCTGGACCAGATGGGGCCTCCATGACCTCGCACTCTCCATCTACTGCCCCCAACCTGGTGTCAAAGTCACTCTGAATTCAAGCGATCTTGTCTGCAAAGTAGGTGACAAATTCCTCACAGTGGGCCTGGGACAAGTCCCCGTCCAGGTGGAGGGTGGCCGGACTGACCAGCCCCCGCACCACCTGAAACAGCTCCACCAGGCGTGACTTTGCAGACGCTATGAGGGCAGCAAAGAATTCCTTCTTTGCTGTCCTCACAGCCTCAACATAGGACCGCAAATGAGCCCTATGGAGAAGTCGGTCAGAATCAGAAAGTCAGACGCCAGCATCGCTCTATCCTTCTGCCTACTTGTTTCATACACCATAGCCCCGCGGTAAACCAAGGGGCCCTGTGGTGATGAGACAGAGGCAGGGGGTGTCTAAGAGCCACCCTGTCAATGGCCTCCCCCAACCAACTATTCCAATGTTGAACTAGCTCATCGACAGAGTGACCGTCCAGGTCCAAGGTTAATTCCCTCAGGACTTATTGGAACCTTCTGGAGGTGATAATGGTCCATTAATGACAAGGGCATAGCCCTAACCTCCCCCACTACTGGACCACCCGCCTCAAGGCCAGAACTAAAGATCAGGTTGAGGGTATGCCCCCCCACGTGGGTCGGGCAGATGACCACTTGGGACAAATCCATGGTTGCCATGGCGGCCATGAATTCTCACTCCGCTCCTAGAAGGCCAGCATCGGCATAGACCTTGAAGTCCCCCAGGACCAGCTCTTCTAGAGCGGTAAGGGGCCCAGTATACCAGCAGCACCCAGCCAAATCAAACACCACATGGAGAGCCTCAATACCTGCAATCTCTTGAACTGGATATCTCCTAACAGGTCAGTCTTCTTTAAAAACAATCGCTACGCCACCTTCCCGGCCGCCTGTGCGGGGCTGGTGCTGCACGGCATACCTGGTCGGAACGAGATCCGCTAAAGTTGGTCCAGCCAGCTCGTCCAGCCAGGTCTCCATAATACACGCGAGGTCCACAGCCCCATCCGAGATTAAATCCTGGACAATTGGAACCTTGTTGACAATGGACCTCATGTTTAGCAGCAACAGCTGCCCACAGGCGGACCTTGGACCTGGCTCTTCCCTCGACCCCAGAGGGGGGATGGCACACCACACCACCTGCCAGCACCTAGGTCACCTAGGAGTGCAAGCCATCCAAACCTGTGGACCATACCGTCCACGCCCAAGAACCACCCCTATAGCTGCGCCTCCCCCCGTCCACCCAATCCTGGCCCCCAAAACCCGGCTGTTAGCCCAACGGCCCCTCACCCCCTTCACCAAGCTATCCCCCAGTCCACCCGGCCATCCTGCTGCCACCAGGGGCCGGCATAAGGCATACCCACCCCCCTGACATCCCTCTCTCACAGGGAGTCGGGTACACCACCCACTACCCTCAAGAGACCTCCCTCCACCTCCCCCTGCTGCCACTAGGGTTTAGCGTTGGGACACCCCCTTCCTCCACCAACCCACCCTATCCTCTAACTACCCCTCCTACACCCCCAACCCTTCCTCCCCAACCCTGAACAAACAATGCCCCTTCCTGCCAAAAAGCCCCCCTAAGTGCCATGCCCTTCGGCCCACAGCCTGCGGCTCATGGCGGAACCGCTGGCAGCTGGGCTATAAATCCCCCAGCCACTTCCGGGTGGGGGAGGGGACAAGCCAGCCCATGTGACTGGCTTTTTTGATCCCCCTCACCCCCCCCCGGGGCTCACCAGCGTCTTTTTTCTCCCCCGCAGGTCCCGGGAGTCCTGTGGAGTGGTGGAGCAGCGGCGGCAGCAACAGCAGCAGCGTATCCCCCTTGGCGGGCAGATGATACAGCGCAGGGAGGTTACAGTCCCAGTGAAGTTGCTGGCAGCTGGGCTATAAAGCCCCCAGCCACTTCCAGGTGGGGGAGGGGACAAACCGGCCCATGTGACTGGCTTCTTCGCTCCCCCTGGCCCCCCAGGGCTCACCAGCATCTTTTTTCTCCCCCACAGTTCCCAGGAGTCCTGCGGAGCAGCAGAGTGGTGGAGCAGCAGTGGCGGCAGCAACAGCAGCAGCGGACCCCCCTCGGCGAGCAGATGACACAGCACAGGTAGGTTACATGGCAGCAGCAGTTTTGATGGGGGTGGTGTGTGTGCTTATGTATATATGTGTGTGTCTGGAAAGAGAAAGCTACATTGACACAGCGTAGACTAGAACCCAGGACTATAAGGGGGGGAAAAGGAGAAGGGATAAATTTTGCTGATCGATATAATGGCAGATTCCATGCTTAAAAAATCCAATTACTGTTAGCGCCTGGGAAGAGTGCAAAGGTCTATCTTTCCATTTAGAAATGGGCATTCTAAGGCCCCAGACCTTTCTTGGAGGAACCAGGATCTTCTAATTTCAAGAGTAGCAACCTTATCCTCAAGGGCAGCTGGCAGTTTGTGCAAGTTTCTGGTTTACTCAGAGTTAGCTATTGCCTGTACTTGGCTACCAAAGAAGCATGTGCCATTAATTAAATAGCTGTTTACTAGAATGCCTACACAGGCCCTTCTTGTTAAATGGTTTGGTTTTGGGCTGCAATGCTCATGGCCTTGGGTTCTAGTCTCTGCTGTGCCACTGTAGTCATTTTCTGGGCTCTGTAGAATATTTAGATGGCAGCAGTAATTTAGATGGGGGCAGTGTGTGTGTTTATGTATATATGTGTGTATCTGGAAAAAGAAAGCTAAATTGACACAGCGTTGACTGGAACCCAGGACCATGGGGGGTGGGGGAAGAGAAGGAATTAATTTTGCTGACCAATATAATAGCTGATTCCATGCTTAAAAAATCCAGCTACTGTTACCTTCTGGGGAAGAGTGCCAAGGTCCTAACCTCTCCATTTAGAGATGGGCATCCTAATGCCCCAGACTTTTCAGGGAGAAACCAGGAATTGAACCTGGACTTTCTGATTCCAACAGTAACAACCTTATCCACAAGGCCAGCTGTACACTTGTACAAGAGTCTAGTTTACGTAGACTTAGCTATTGCCTGTACTTGGTCGCAACCATACCACCAGATGGAGTTGGTAAAAAGTGCTCCTGGCCACCGGTGCAACCTGATGATCTAGGTGCAGTGAGGGATCCAGAAGCACTCCAAGGCTGTGGACTGGACCCCCTCAGAAACAGGAGTCCCAATTCCCTAAAAATCACAAGGCCAAACAACCATCACTACCACAGCCTTGTCAGGATTCAACCTCAATCAGCTCACCTTCATCCAGTCCCCAGCCACAGCCAGGCAATGGGTTAGCAGCAAGACTGCAGGCCCTGGATCAGTTGAAAAAGAGAAGTAGAGCTGGCTGGTGTTAGCATACTGATGACACCTCACCCCCCAAACCTTCAAATGATCTCACCCAGTGATTTCATGTATACATTGAATAAGAGGGAAAACAGAATAGAACCATGTGGGACCCCACTGGGGGAGGTCACAAGGGGATGGTGTCACCACCCACTGAGATCTCCCTGACAGGAAAGAACAGTACCACTCAAGAGCAGCCCCATGCACCCCTACCAGGTCCTGCCGTTGTGTCAACAACTTAGACTAAATTGTCACTGTGTGAATCCAGACAATGGAAAGATGACCTTGAAGTCATTCCTGTATCCCAGATGGGTGGTCTTTTGTTGCGGTCACTTGGATTGCGCCCTTTGTTTATATCTCATCTATGTCTTCTGTTAGAGGAAGGACTAATTGGTGTGTTTCTGTTTTGCTGCTATTCATTTTGTTTCAAATATTTATTCTGTAGCTAGATTTTTGTGTGGCCAATGTCTTTGTTGCTAAAATCAATGGGCATATTTCAGTCACTAGGCAGATTTGGTTATTGATGACGAGTGTCTTGCTCTTTGAGCCCATTTATCTCTTGAATCCAAATTGTCACAAGTAGGAGCTAAACGTTAGCACTATCTGCAGTATCTATTTTAAAATAAATTGGGTAAACATCTGCCAGGCAGGGTAAGGGGGTTTGATTTAATCTCATTTGTGTGCACGCAAATAGGCTGGATGACTCGGAGACCACTTCAGATAAGAGGACAAACCATTCTACAATTCTAAGGTTCTACCTGTCAACCCATGATATTTCAGATAAAGAAGTGTTGCCTGCTCCATATTATTTGAGTAATGATTCAGTTGTGTATAATGCCACTGGCTGCAGTCCTAAATGCACTTATTTGTGAGTAATCCTCATTGAAATCAGTGAGACTTATTTGTGAGTAAATGTGTTGAGAATGGCAGCCAAAGCTTTTCAAGTGCAAAGGGGAGAAGCAGCTATCCGAGGAAAGGGAGATACCTTGAATATTTCAAATGTGATTCATTTACTTTTCCAGCCACTCCTTGTTTATTCACTCATGCAAAGTGCATTCTCTTCAACCGCATGCCACTTGACTGACAGTCCCAAACTGGTTACAGTTGTTATCGTGTTGCTACTTTAGAAAACTGCATATTGTGAAAGGTGGCACTATTTGCACACTAAAGATAAGTTTCTATAGTCTATCCCCGTAAGCAAATAGTCAAGGTGTGCAATAGATGAGATTGCATTAATTTGTCAATTTAAATGGTTTTTACATCCTAAAAAGATTAAGATGGAAAGTATCTAAGAGTACCCGTGAAAGCCTTCGTTATAATTAATTTTAACAGATCTTCAAAGATTTCCCCAAAGTTATATTAAAATTGACCTCTTAGGCTAGGATGCCTGAGTTAGATGGAGGATTTCCCACTGGAACTAAAATTGTAAATTTGGGGACTTTTTAATCCAAGTATTTTTTTAAAAACAACAACAAACAAACAAACAAAAACCCCTATTTTGGTTAGATTTTGATAACTTTTTACACCAAACATGGAACTCTTGCAACTCAAAAATGTCTGGCTTGAGGATCAACAATCCTGTAGCCAATGAAGTGCTGTGTTCAAGTAGCCCCTGGGTGTCTGTCTCACCCTGTGGAGGAGAGAGCTTCCCTTATTCAAGTACACTCTGGCCACGGGAACAAATGTTCCCGTGACCCACCCTAGCCAGGAAGGAAGGGGGTGGGGAGTGACGTGCAGCCACTCAGCCGCGTTCTCAACATTGCCCCCCCCCCATTCCATGCCAGACAGCCATGGTTCGCCACTATGACAACCGTCAGATGCCATTAGGAACTGAGTCAGAAACATGTTCTCACCTGACTTGCATGCTCTGTCCTGGCCAGCAGGGCAAGGACTGTGAGCCTGGCTCGTATCGGACCCACATTTCCCACCTGGCTCCTGCCCAGTTGGGTAGGAACTGGGCCCACATCTGGCGGGCCACAAACAGATAGCCTGCCGTGACAATGGGCCAGTTGGACTGAACTGGGCCTAACTTGGCCAGTGTCACGTATATTTTTACCCATTCTGCTAGGCTACAGGGTTTGTACTCTGATAGAAAGAAATAATTTACTTTAAATGACAACAATGGAGTATGGACAGGGTGTTGCAGACTGGATCTGAAAAGGCTTAACTCACCATCAGGAAGTCTACAGACAATTAGTGATGAAGACTACCTGTAGAAAAGTATCTGAAATTGAATAAATGGTTAATTTCACTTCAAATTTTGGGCTAAAAGATAAGTTTCTTGTCATTGTGCCTGTTGACTTATGGCCAACAGTCATACGTGAGATGAACACATTAAAGGTAATTTGTTAATGTAGGCTGTGATCGCTCTTGTTGAAAAATGGACTCTTACATTTTAAGTGGGGGGAGTAGTAGGTAAGAGCCAAACGTTTGAGAATTCAAATAAATTATTTGTCAGGAAAATTTAACCATCTGCCAGCCCTCTGCTATGTTCATATTTTCCCAGCCACTAGGGAAGATGACCAAGCTGCCAAAACCAAATAAGGAACATACCTTTCAAGCTCCCAAGCAAGATGAACAGCTACACAAAGGGAAATTTAACATTGTAAAGAGATTAGTTACTTTAATATAAATGAACCACAGATTTACACTCTGAAGTAGAGGTCAAAAGTATATTCTCAATAATTTCACTTCCATAACCATTTCCAATCATCTTTCCTAATCGTCTAGGAATGAATACAGACCATAACTATCAAACATCAGTGGCTAAAGGCTAGGTGGTTAAATTCATATTTAGGCATCTCAGTAGAACGGTCTGATTTCAAGAGGTACTGAGCACTGAAAAAGCCTCTGTTGATGTCAAGACCCTGTGAAAATTAGGCTGTTTTTGATGCTTATATGTGGTTACCTCAATATCTAAAAGCATCTGGGAGGTGGAAAAATGCTTTTCTCTCCATTGGAGGGATGGGGATATAGGTATGTCTACAATGTGAAGATCCACTGCAGGTCAACTGAAAGAGCAAGGATCAATATTAACTTAAATTTACTAAACAAACTTCAGCCCTAGCATAGAAACAGTTATGGACTTGTTTTGTATCAAATGCAGAGGCAACTAACAGAGGGTGTTTTTAAACCAAACTGTAGCAGGAGGTGTTTCCCAGGGGTAAGTCCCTGCAGGATCAGACCCCTGGGCTGTCACTCCTGTGGGTAATCAGCAATGCACACATGCCATATGGGAATTAGCTCAGTTTGTTCATTCAGTGATAGTGTTCCTCTGTGTCTGGGCTGCTGGCTCGTCACACCCTGCAGCCCCAGCTTAGTCTCTTCAACATATACATCCACTCTGCATAGCATCAACCCCCGCAAAGTCCATTCAAGCCAGGCCCACAGGCCACTGGCTCACTCCAAGGCTTCTCAGGCACCAGGCTCCCTCCTGGACACCGCTGTCCCCAATAACTGGGTCCACAGCTTCTCCTTAACCATTCCAGTCTTCAGGACCCTGGAGAATGTAGAGTAGCAAGCCACTGGGATTCAGTCAACCAGACTTTCTTCTCAGTCTAAGTCCAGAGATCAGGCTTCTCCCAGCAGGGCTTCAGGTCTGGTCAGCTCCCATGCTGAAGGATCCCTGGGGATGTTACCTGTTCACCCTCCCAGGCAGAGACTGAAGTCCTCTCTGGCTTGCAGCCTCTTATATAGAAGGAGTGGGCAAGACCAGCTCTCCAGGCTGCTTTCTCTTAAAGGGCCAGTGTCCTGTCCTAGTCCCTTTTACTCTCCTCAGCCTATTTCAGTCTCAGGCTGGTCTCTTAGCTACAGAGCATGCTTGAGCATGTGTATAGTCAGTCCTCAGGCCAGCACATGCCCTCAGGGATGGTTCTGCCACACCCAGAACCAGAACCTCTTGGTGCTCATGCCCAGCCTTCTTAAAGGGGAAGCAGTCCCGCAAGGCTGCTCCCTGCTACACAGAAGCTTCCACACATGACCTCCCATTAAGCACACATTCGACAGCTTGTCTGCAGGTGGAGCATGGGAAGGCATGCACCAGTAACCCACGCACTGGCCACTCATGGGGCACTGCTGAAAAAGCTGGTGTGTGCTGTGCAGGGAAACTCAAACAGTGCATAGAGACAGGTGCCCATGCATCCCCTGCCCATATGAACTGGGGCTCCCACCCATGCCAGCTGACAGGCCCACAGCCCTGCTGGGAGCTCCTTCGGGAGCTCTTAAAGTACACGAGTGCAAAATACACCACCACGTTGGCCCAAAGCACAACAACACCCCCCCCCCCATGCAATGAATGAGAGAAGAGTCAAGGCCTGACACTCCCAGCCATTCTTCCACTACAAATAACTCCTGTTCCTATTTGTGCACAGGCAAGTATACATGGGAAGCTTACTTGTAAAATAAGCTATCAGTTCATAGTTCATGTCCTTGTAGAGTAAGACTACACAGTCATGGGCAAAAACAAGAGAATGAAGTACAGTGAGAAAGAATCCCAGTGTAGCCTAGTGTAAAACGTGCTGGCCCTGGGATATCAGTCAGTGTTAAAATCCCATCTCACATGAACTCACTGGGTAGCTGTAGGCAAGTCACTATGGGTATAAACAGATGGACGTGGAGTCTGCCTGCCCCTGGAGCTACACTGGGGGCAAACCCCTGGCTCTGCTCACTTCCAGCTCTGATTTAGTCCGCTTTATATGGAACAGTGGATTTGTCCAGGCCATAGTCTGCCTATGCAGTGCTCCCCCCCACTCCCCGCATCATAGAGTTGCAGCTGTTTGCTCAGTGCTCTAGACTGGAGCCCACAACTTCATAGTGTTGAGTAGAGCAATGACTGGCCAGGTGTGGAGCTATACTGTGGGTCTGCCCAACAGATGGACAGCTCCATGTTTAGCTGTTGCCCCAGGTTTGGCCAGCCTGCTCCACCTGGTGTCCTCCTGGATCATCCAGAGAGCTGCTGGTGGCGGCTGTCCTGGAGCAGGAACTACCTGCTCCCCTTTGCATATCTGGCGGGTGCCTCTACATGGACCAGTCAACCTGGGGGTGAAGTGGACTGACGTGGGCAGTAGGGATGTCGTCTGTCTAAAAGCACCCTATATCTCAGCCTCAGTTATCCTTCTGTACAATGCGAATAACAATGACCTTCCTCGTAGGGTTGTTGTAACGGCAAACTAGAAAATGATTGTAGAATAATGAAAGAGCTATATAAATGATAAATATTAAGTACATAGAAATAGGAACCACTGTTGGTGGAAATTGGAATCAAACGGATACTCTCTACTCCCTGCTTCAAGAAATATGCAGGAGTAGGTAGTGATGTAGGAGTAGGTAGTAGAATTACTCTCTCTGACAATCACTATGTTATGTTTTCTCCGAATCTGTCTATATATTTTGAAAGGGATCCATTTTAATTGTGAGGGAGACTGTGCCTCCTTCAAATGGTGGGGGCCCATAGTCTTTCCATTTTCTTTCCCTCTAAATTAGGACTGAACTGATTTAGAAGTTGACTCATTGGGAGTTCAGGTACCTGAATCAAGAACCAATTGGTACCCAATGTTGTCGGGTTGATTCAGATATCAGAAATTCGTCACATGTACTCATTTTTTGTGGGTACTGGTTTCAACTCTACCAAAAAATTTTAATCCATTCAGACCAGACAAAATGCCTGGGTCTGTCGGAGATGGAAACCGAGTGAAAATGCTGGTTCAGCCCTACAATAAAACGTGGGAGACGCCCAAACCCTATCAGTCTCCACAGAAACAGAGAGACAATTGCCCCAAACAATGACTTTTTAGATTCAGGTCCTATAGGAAGTTTGTGACAGAGCCAATAACTTAATCTACATCACTATGCCTCTTTATAAAATAATGTTTTGCATATTAGCATTATCAGTTCCATTCAATAGAAACTGGAATAGCTCCATTCAGGTTTTCATAAAATAAAATTATACTTATTCTTATTTACTTTTCCTAACCATCAAGAAATTGAAAACATTTTCTTGCTGGGAGTGGTCAGGTTGAGGTCAAAAGGTGTTTTGTCTTCCATCAGGGCAAGTGAAAAATAATAGCGTTTGTCAATGTTTGGAAATGGCACACTTCAAAATTATGTAATTATTCATAAGATCAGGGTGATGCCGATAAGTTATGATCTTAGAGATTTACAATATGAATTAGAGAGTAGACAGAGTACAATCTGACCATACTCAGATGGTTTGTCTTAAGTTCTACAAAATTGTCCTGACATTAAAGTACCTTAAATGTTTCATTTCAAAACTTCAAAGGTATAGCTAGCATAATCTTTTTGTTACTCTTTTTGCTTTTGAAGTATAACCACTTTTCCAAGCCATGCATTATTTTATAACGCTTCTTTTGCCAACCTTAATGGACAAACTGGCACAGAATCTGTAGTGCATTATTCCCAAGTCCCCCAACACCTGATTTGTTTCATCAAGCCAAAGGAGAAAATTAAAATCAATATTTTACTTAGACATTTAAAGATAAATAGCATTACCCTATCTATTTGTGGCTTCCCAATGAACCTAAAGGCTGCGCTAAAGATGTCCCATAAGGAGGATCACAGTGATCTTCACAGATAGCTTAAAGCATTTTCAGTGAAGTAAGTTTTTGACTAAAATGCTTTTCTTTTAGCCTTGCCAAATATAGGATACCAGTTTAGGGTGGCTCCCTCCAGTGAGCTGTACATGCATGCTGATCATTGCAGTGATGAAAACTTACTCACAAGGCATGAAGTTATTTTGGCTCGGACCCATGATTTTACCTTTTGCGTAAGAATTCTGCTTATCTTCAACTTGTCAGCTGTCATGCACAGGGAGAAATATCAAGCACCCAGGCACTTAATATACTTGACTACAATGGAAAGAAAAAGCTAATGGATCAAATATAACCAGGCATATGGGGCTGAGTTTCAAAAGTAGCTGTAGGTTTGCTGTCGTGAACCATGCCTTTGAGAGAAGCATTTGTGTCCCACACCAGGAATGCAGTTGGGTGTATCTCAGTGCACTGTCTTCCTTTGCTTTCTGGTGAGTTTGCTGCCCCCACTGCACCCCTTCCCAGGGGGCAGAAAATTCACACCAGAAAGCGGAGGGAGTTGGCACGCCACTGGGGTGTGGCTCTCTGAGAGCATGCTGGGCTACATTTCCCAGCATGCTCCCAAAGAGAACATGTTCACAGAGAGCATAAGAGAAGTGGCTCCACTCCACAGAGCTCCCTGGCTCACTCTGCTTTCCGGTGAGTTTGCTGCCTGCTGCCCTTCCCTTCTCCTCCCTGCTTCTTCTCCTTTCCCTGCGCTTGTCCCTTCCCTCTGCCCCCCCCTTCCCGCCATGCCCAAGTACTGAGCATTCACCAAGTTGTATTGATTTATTATTTATTTATTTATTTAAAATTTCCTACCGCACCCTTCCCGCCAAAGGGAAGACTTACAACGGTAACCAAGGAGCAGCCGAAAACTCTGGCCTGATCCTTGGATTTTAAAAATGTTGTACGTGTGAAAAATAGCCATCAAACCAATTAGCACACTTGCAAAATGGAATGGCCTATACCCAAAATGGCGTGCCAGCACTGCCACCATTTTGGATCTAGACAGTGCCATTTTTCGCATGCCCAAATCAGCCTTGGCTTGGAAATAGCCTCAGGCACTCTATGCTATCTAAGGTCCTGAAGGAAATGCAGGGACAGAGAGCCATGCCTAGCTGAGAGGCCCTGAACTGTGAGTAAACAGCCAGAGAAGAGAACTAATACCTCAATGTGGTTAGGGACTTGGGTTGTCAGAGGGCAGTGGTTCCTGGCATTAGAGAGTAAAGCCTGTGTACAGGTTATGATTACAGGACAATAGTTATGGTGAAGACTCTATACCTGGATGGGAACTGAGACTGTATGAAATAAATCGACACAGAGCAAATTTCTTGAGGTCTGTGAGTTGTGCGGTCCTAATCTGCACCATGACTTACCTCGGGCAAACCGGGTCCTGTTATAGCTATGTACGCCTCCCTGTGCTGGCAAGGCTATAATGCCTCCCCACTCCCCCGGTACCTTGAAGAAATAGAAGGCAGTTACTGCAGAAAGCTGAGTGGAGAAATTATCTGTTTCTTGCTCTTTGCCCTTGTTTCCTTGCCTCTGATCCCCAGCTCAGCTCCCAGGCTTGCTCGCCTTGCCTGCCATGACTCCCAGCTTTGCTGTGGTTGCCCAGCCCCAATCCCAACTCTATGCCCCAGCTTGACATCTATCCATGTTCCACATGCCCACACTCTTCACAGCACCTCTGAAAATATATGTGCCCAGATATGAATTTGTGTGCACTTGTGTGATTTTGTGTGTGTGTGTGTAAAAATCCCTAAACACCAAAAGTGGCAATGAAACCTGTAGATTTTCTAAATTTCCAGGTTCATATACCATTTATATGTTTCTTTATTGAGGTGAAATATTGGCCATATAGCGTCTGTGCTATGGCATCATAGGGAAGGATAGTTTACTTCATATGTAACATATTATGCCTGGTCAAATATTTTTCTCCATGGGAGGATTAGGTCTTCATAACTATTGGGCTCTCATTTATCAGAAGCACATAATTTATCACCTGGGTTTTATTAAAAAAAGGAGATATCTGTTCTGTTTGGACAGCCACTGTGTGCTGTATTTAAAAGATTAAGGTTTACTCTAAAAAAGTGTTATTGTGAGATACGATATGTATAGCATGACATCATTCCTGGCATGGAGTATCACTGTGTGAAAGAAAAATCAAACAGACATTTTCCTAGTAATGGACAAGTTTCCAAGCTCACTCAGAAAGAATGGTATTAAAGGCTGTGCAAGTCTCAAGGTCGTATTCCCAGAGGCAACACCACAGCATTAAAGTCCTCAAAGACACTATTTTGAAAATATGTTGAAGTTTCAAGGTGCAAGAGAGAGCCAGAATTTAGTGCAAAGTGGTGATGATCCCATAACCCTGCTATGCATTGCTGCTTAAGGAAAGGCAAATTGTAGAATGAAATACCAGCATATCTGATAGAGTTTCCAATTTTTTTCATTGTGTGTGACAACTGTAGATAAGTAGGGGGCAGGAATGAAGGAGAGTTTAGTTCTGGGCACAATCCCTCAGGTTGACTCTGGGTACAATGCCTCGGGAATCGGGCTGAGACAATCCAAGGGTAACAGCTGCTTTTTCTCTCCTTCTATGTCTGTCTCATTCTGCAAGGACAGATTTCACATCAGGGGTAAGCTAAATGCCTCTGCTTTGTAGTGCATTTCAAATGTTTCTCTTCTTGGACTACTTTCATTTACTCTAGTCAAAACTAAGTGCATCTAGTTTTAATGAGACTCTAGTCAGTGAAACTGCACCAGCAAGACGTTTTGAATTTCTTTTGCTTTCTTCCATCTTTTTTCAACCAGCCTTTGCTTGTCTTATCTTTTTGGCTTGTTAAAATGTAATGGTTCAGATTTGTTCCCACCCATTTTCAATTATACTGCCATCCTATTAAAGAGATGATTGTCTCTAGTTTTTTGTTTCAGTACACCAAGACTGATCAGCCACTTAGAGGCTAGATTGCAACTTTAGAAGCCAGTGCTGTATTAGTGTGGCACTTAGGTCTGGGACAATGTCATACATGTGGTGGTTGAAGAGGTGTAGGTATGCATCATGCCTGCAGGGTACAAGCACAGACAAAATCTCTGGCTTTGGGAAAAAATGTACACTAAAAAGCTATTCCATTTGTAGGAATGGAGAACCTTTTCCCTTCCAGTAACCACCATGAAAATTAGTACAAGCCTTGCATACCAAATCAGAGTTGGGGGCAGTGAAGGGGTGTGCTCTGGACGAAGAAAAGAAGGGAATCGTGCACCTATGCCATAGATTCATACCTATCCGATCCCTGAGTCTGTGCCCTCATCTTCACTCCCATCCACTGAACTCGCTTTTTTAGTGCTAGAATTTAGGGGAGAGGTTGGATCCATGGGCCAGATCCAGGCACTGAAAATGGAACAAAAAGCCTCACTCTGATTTGACCCATGGGCCAGAGCTTTCCCAACCTTGTTTTACAGGTTTGCTTTATGTTGTTATGAGAAGTTATGTATTATTTTATGTCTTATATATGTTTTCTTTTTGTTTTGTTTTGTTATATGTATGTTTTCGTTGGCCATGGTGAAAGCCCGTGCCGAATAACTCTAAATCTAAAATCTAATCTACAGGTTTGCAGTATGCAGCTTTGCTTCCACATTTTAGGGTGGATAGATAATATGTTTAGGGGTGTGTGTGTTGATTTCTATTTCTCTAAAGTTTGGAGAAGGAGATAATGAAATGATACATGTGGAGACTGAACAGGTGTTGGCATCATGCCTGCAGAGAACAGACATAGGCAAAATGTGCCTTTGCCACTGACCTTGCACCTTGGACAAGTAATATCACATCATGCTGCCTTTCTATCACCAAGTCACTGTTTACTCAGTATATTGTAAACTCTTCAAAGCAAGGATATTTTGTGGAGCAGGCCTCTTGTTTAAAGTCCTCCCAAAACAGGTTTGACCATTCTTGAAGAAAATGAGGAATTTTAGTCCAGAAGGGGTCTCTACTGCATCATTTCAAAGTGATAGCAGTGGTGAGAGACAGTGGGTGTCTTTACAAGGACCCAGGGCTCGCCAACCCCGGACCTACTCTGGGAGTGGCCAGCCCTGCATTCTTCATGTATGTCTAACCACCTCCCAATAGTCATGAGTAGTAGGGCTGCTCAGAGTTGTTCCCCTGAGCGTGTCTCTCCGGAGCTCTTGGTTGATGAAACCCCTTCTTTGGTACATGCCAAGTGGTCTGAAGATCGGCAAAGGGCAGTCATGGTGTTGTGGGAGTCTCCTTTATCAGAGGCCCTGCGAGCCGGTATACTTGCACAGGGTCCAGATATTATTATCTGGTATGACAGGCTATTGTCTTTTTTGGAACCAGCCATTACTACTAGGGTCCCTTATTCTGGGAGTGAATCCCCCTTTTTAGGCTCCCCCACCTGGTTTGATATGGACTGCCACAAGGCTCGAGCCCAACTTCGGCGTATTGCCAGGGAATTGAAGCTTAACTCCAGTCAACATCTAAGGCTTATAATAAGCCTAGAGCGTAAAAAGTATCGAAGCTTGCTGGCATTAAAGCGAGGTGACTTCCAGAAAGCGGCATGGGCTACTCTCATTAAAGCGGCCAATGATAAAGACTCCCAGAAATTCTGGGTACTTATACGCCGAGCCCAGAAGGATGGGGGACACCCAGAGGTATGGCAACTTTTTTATGAAGCCCCTTTTTCTAACCCCAAGGTAGGGGACTTTGAGTTAAATATTCAGCCTGTTAATAGGTTTCAAAGCTGGCCCCCAGTCACAGTAGAGGAGATGGTGTTACTCATCGGCGGGTTAAGAAATGGTAAGGCCCCGGGACCTGACTTCATTACATCCGAACTCCTGAAGAGTGACCCAGTTGGATGGATGGAGGTGTTAGCCCCCTTGTTTTCACATATTAATGAGACGGGAATATTCCTGGTCTCCTGGCTTTCTAGTACCACTGTGCCTATTTATAAAAAGGGGGATCCTGGGTTACCGGGGAATTATAGACCAATTAGCCTCCTCTGCGTAGTGGCAAACCTGTATACCAAGTTTCTGCTGGGAAAACTACAGGACTGGCTGGAGAGGATAGAGATTATGGACCTGGAGCAGGTGGGATTTAGGAAGGGCCAGGAAACAACTGATCATATTTTTGTCCTGGCAGCATTGATAGCCAAGTCGACCGCAGTACGGAGGAGGCTTTACCTTTGTTTTATTGACTTAGAGAAAGCCTTCGACTCGATATGTAGAGAACGGCTCTGGTTTAAGTTACACTCTCTGGATATTGATCCTAGACTGTTGTTCCTAATGATCAGGCTGCACACGGGTAACACTTTATGAGTACGGATGAGCCCCCGAGGTACACTCTCGGATGCTGCTCGAGTGAGAATGGGAGTGAGACAGGGGTGCTTGTTGGCCCCTGCTCTCTTCAACCTTTAGCTGAACAACTCTGTGGGTTATATGAAGCTAACTGACATGCATGCCCCCAAAATTGGCAACAGTCGTGTGCCATTGCTATTATATGCAGATGATACCGCTTTGATCTCCCAGACCCTGGTGGGTCTGAGGCGTGCAATGAAAGTCTTTGGAGACTATTGTCAGGCGGAAATGTTGGCTATTAACTTTGCCAAAACCAAGGTGTTAGTGGTGGGGGCAAGAGGGGTGCAGAAAATACACCATTGGACAATCGGGAGCAACGTTATTGAGCAGGTTCATGCATTCACTTTTCTGGGGGTGATTTTTTCTGACCAAGGAGGGTGGAAGGCACATTTTGAGGCTGCCCAAGAGCTGGTGGGGAGATCTATGACAGCTATCATTAAGTTTTACTTTGGTTCGCCCAGCCCTACATGTTTCTAGGACTAGGGTGGTGGGTCAACTGTTGTATGCCTTCCCGGTGTGGGGTCTGGTGTTCCTTTTCAAACTGGAATGTTTCCAGAATAAGTTCCTGTGAGCGATCCTGGGGGCCCCTAGGGGGACGCCTCAGGTGGTTTTAAGAACAGAAACCATTTCTCTCCCCCTTAGAACCTATGCCCTCCAGGTATTACTAATCTATTGGGTTAGGGTGGTCCTCTTTCCCACTGCCCCGAAAAGCACATTGTTAGCTTTGTCTCTGTCATCGGGCTTAGGGGAAAGCTGGAAGGTACAGGTAAAGCAGGAAATCTTTAGGCTGGGCTTCTCGCCAGAGTACCTAGGGTATATTGGGTTGAAGGCGACTAAAGTCTTAATTAAAAGCCGGACACGGGATCAGACTTTACAATCTGAGGCTGCACTTATGGCTAAGCAGAGGGTGGCTCCAGAATTTATATTGCATAACCCCCTTGCATCTGGTTCCTATTATCTTTTTGTGTGGCTAGATGCAAATAAATGCCAAGCTTTTTTTAAAATGAGGGCCAATGTCTTTCCTTCATCGTCCGTGGAGGGTCGCTACGCAGGTATCCCTTATGACCGGCGGTTGTGCACTTTATGTCAGCTGGGGGAGAGGGACACTCCTGCCCATATTATTTATTGGTGCCCCACATTTGTGGGGCCCAGGTATAGGTATTTGGGGGGTTTCTTAGGTTGTAGTCTTTGGTGCCTTCTCTGCCCTATTGATTCTAATATAACTAGGGCAGTGGCTAGTTATTGCTGGGCAGCAATGCGGATAAGGCAGCATGTGTTGGAGCCCCCTTGTACAATTTAGGGATTAGATGAATCTGTGGGGACCCTCTGGTTCTTGGTTATATATTGGTAAGAATTTTATCATTTATTTTTGTTTTATTGTATTAATTGATTCTTTTAATTCCCTTTACTTAACTGTAGTAAACGGGCTTAAATGTCAGAGATTGTTTGGGTTGTCTATTTGTTTGTGATGTTTGCTGGGAATTTGTATTTTGTATTTGTTAAAGCCTAGGGCCAAACTATGATGATGATTCTTCATGTGCAGCCCCACCTGTGCCGGGTTTATACAGACCCAGCAGCTGCCATAGCCTGCAGTCCCCCTGTGCAACAACCCCTCCCCCAACACCAAAGAGCTGCAGGCAGATTGGCCATCACTCTAGGATGCCACCCGCAACTCTGTGGCATTGCCTGGGGAGCAGAGCTTGCAGCGGCCATCCACAAGTAGATGGACTGCATCTCTGCCTCTGGCTGGTACCCTAGATTTGGGCTGCCCGCTCCGCAGGCAGTGCTCTGGGATGTTCCAGAGCACCACTAGTGGGGCTGGAGTGGAGCAGGCATGTCCTGTGCATCTGGAAACCCATTTCAGCTCTAATCCTGAGAGTTCTTTCTTAGTGGGGTCTTATTCACTCACAAAACATAAAAGAATATCACTTTTATTTTAGTTTACCATATAGTTACATACACACAGCATTATATAGTGAGAGAGGAGGCATTCTCTGATATTTTTTTCCCCTTTCTTTTCTTAAAAAAGTCATGTTATACAAAATAAATATAAGGTATCTTTTCTGCTGAGGCATGTTTCAACTTGGTAACAGAGGCCGCTTTTAGATGAGCCCGGCAGGCTCGCACCTGAAAATCACGCACCTTTGTCAAAGAGCGCGGGCGGGGTTTAGACGTGCAGGGACGCACGTTATCGCGCCCGTGCCTTTTTTTTAAAGGCGCCAACGAAAGATCTCGATCATCAAAGTCTCTACTGCATCATTTCAAATGACTGAGGTCTTTCACTGGCACCTTTAAAAAAAAAGGCACGAGCGCGATAACACACATCCCTGCATGTCTACACCCCGATTGCGCTCTTTTTTCAGAGGATACCCAGGCACAGTCTACTATATAAATGTCTAATAAAAAAAAAGGCAAGATGCTAACAAATTTTAACTATGCACAGATATAGAAACCAGATGTGCAAGTGATAAACGTATATTATAGATAGGAAACTGTCAACGCCCTTCACAATCACTTTTTAAAATGTCTCCACCTGTGACCAATTGGCTATGGGTTCTGTCTAGATCATAGAAGACAGCCAAGCTGAAAGCAAGCCTTGTGGTTTTTTTCTTCGGCCTTCTGAGTTTCCCGAGCAGTAGCTCCTTTTCTATGTGTTCTTTTTTTTTATTAGTAGCCATGGAAGGTATTGTTGTTTCTATTTCAAATATTAGTTGTGTGACATACAATAGTTGGTTATGAATGCTCTGAGTTTGCAAATTTTGTGTTTGGAGGGTAATTTTTTAAGCTGCAATTTGAGAAATTAACTGCCAAGTATGGTCAAAATCAGAGTCTGTTTGCCGTAAAAGAAACTAGAGTGTTTAGTTCCAGCAGTGATTACTGGACCATTAACATGGCTCTTTTGAATCAGTGGGTGAAAACAGACTTGATAGTGACCCACTTTGGCCCAGGACTCACCTGCATGTTTGTTCCATCACCACCAGATGTGGGCATGAGTTACACCCTGGGGAGGATAGCCAGCTGCTACAGGATGCATCCTCCAGAAAATTTTGGAGATGCATACTGGGCCAATGACAGCCCACCTGGAGAAATCTAGGCCAAAACAGGCCTGCACACCTGATAGGCCCTGCCCAGCCCCACCACAGGGTGCGGTCCACCAGGGCCATAGTGCTGTTGGAGAATTTCCAGTATTATCAATAATTTCCGGTTTACCATTAATACTGGAAATTACCAAAAAATGACGGAAATCAGGGTGCCAATACCAATGGGACCAGAAGCGTGGAAGAAAGAAATACCGATGAATGGCCAAAAGCGCTCTCCAAATGTTGGTATTTCCTGACAGAATGAGAGCACTTGCTCTTGCTTCAGCCCTAGATGGGAGTCCTCATGGTGTTTGTTCGCTCTCCAGCCATGGACGGAGGATGTCTGTGAACCTGAAGACCAGGTCATAGGACTTCCAGAAATGGGTTTCCCACTCCGTGTCTCCACACAAGTCCAGGACCATCTTCCACCACTCCATCGTCCTGGGTAGGATCCAGGTTAACCAACCAATGGGCATTGCCTGGTAAAGGGTGAGGATCATTGCAGCAATTTCCCCGACAGGTAGCCTGCAGCATCTCCCTTTGCATTGCTGTCAGCATAGCCTGTCAAAGCTGGATCTGGGCTAGTGCCTAGCACCCAGCCATGCAGATCCCCATAGTTGGATGTGCTGCAACAACCTGGCCTGAAGTCCAAAGAGGTGCCTGAGGCAGCAGATGATGGTCTCATTTCAGGTGGAGCAGACTTGAACTATCTCGATCCCTCTATTTCACACCTCAGCTATGTGGTGAGGAGGAGTTGGAGGGCAGCTAGCTGTTCTCACTCCATGACTCTCAAACAGGTGGCCATGGTGCCTTCAGACACCATGCCAGAGCTTTTTGGAAGTGCCGATGTAGCAGGGTGCAGTCCTGTGGGAATGCTGGCCCTTTAAGAAGCAGGCTGTGTGGGCCACCCAGAGGGCTGAGCACACACAGGGATGTGAGTCAGCCCCAGAGCTGGGGATTCACCTGTGGGGAGCACAGACTGAGAAACCCCTGGGACAGAGTGGGCAGGTTACTGGCCCTTTAAGACTGAAGAGTAGAAGCCTGGCCACGCCCGCTCTGCTATGTATAAGAAGAGACAAGGCAGCGAGGAGGGAGTCTCCTCCAGGGAGCCAAAGGAGCAACATCTCCCTGAACAAGTCTTCCTGCTCTGTTATTCATGGTGCTGAATACTGGAGAACCAGACCAGAAGAACCCAGGCAAGTGGGAGAGGCTTTGCCCAGAAGGGAGCCTCTTGCTTGAGGAAGGCTTGGCCAGAGCCTGGGGGTTTAAGGCCTGGCAAGATGGACTTTGGGAGTTGATATTGTGGTGCTCCTGTGCCTAAGAGAAACAGACCTGGGCCTGCAGGGTGGAGGTGACTGAGCCGGCAGGCCCAGGGACTGTGTACACTGATTGTGTCCAATAAAGGACTGTGGACTAACACTCTCTGGACTGTGTGGTGTGTCCTGAAAGGGTAACCCCTTCCTTCAAGAGTGGGATTCAGCCAAGGCTCGAGGCTGAAATGTCGTAGCAGTGGGGTAAGCTAGTTCCTCAGAGTGCACTCCCTGTGGACCCCTGGGACACCCCCTGCTACAGTTGATGTGCTGCATGAAGGCACCAGTCCACTATCACCTGCCTGATCACATACCTAACCAATGGCTGGGATGGTCCATGCACAGCTCAGAGTCTGATTCCAACCCCCATAATGGACTGTGCATAGCTCTGCAAGGATGATGTCACTCACCAATGCCTCTCACAGATAGTACATCAGGCAGTACTTTCCTGGAGACTTCTTTGACACCACTCCCAAAGGGGACACCAGCTGGGTCCCCATCATGAGGGTATTGAAAGGACCTGCCACCCTGCCCTTTGTAATCTCCTTCTGTATTTTTGCCTGATCCACGTCTTCCAGTTTGACAATCTATTTTAAATTAGGCACCATCTGGTGACCACTCATTTCTTTAAACAGTATCCCTGAATGAAAACCCAACACAACTAGCTGCCTCCCCATCTAGGTATTCATACAACCACTCTTCCAGTACTTCATGACTAGGGTTGGGTCCCTTCCCCACCTGTGAAATGTTGGGGGCACCCCTCCTCCCCCTTTTGGTTGGCCAGGTCTGAAGTGGTGTCTCCCTCTTTGGGAAAAGTTTTTTTTCCCCACTTGTGGAGGTTGGAAATCGCATGGACGGGGGCATGTACTGCAGGGAGATGTGGCAAGATCTGCAATTTATGTGAAAACATAGAGCTCGTTGGGCCCCTTCACCTCTGCTTTTGCCACCTCCAATCCTGAGCTGACGTGTCCCCCTTTGTAATCACATGGCCACTGTCTGACCTAGGCATCTCCCTCTCCTGTATGCACTCCAGCCATAAGTCATCTGCATGCACCTCCCAGTTAAGCTCTGGCGTTATTGCTGCTCGCTGACAGGAGGCTTTGTCCTACCAAAGCCAGCCAAAATCTCCCTCTGAAAGATAGGCCTTGTGTAAAATGTCATAATATCACAAAGCCATAGCCCATGAGGAAAAGGTCTGCAGGACAGCCCCATTGTACATTATATATTTCATTTCATTTCATTTTTTATTTGTATCCCACACTCTCTTGCCGAGGCATGCAGGTTCCCAGTTCATCCAGTTTTGATTGACCTTTGTCACTTGACCCATTCATCCTCCCTGGAAGTACCTTTACAACAGACCTTTGTCATGGTCTGGTGGCAGGAGAGGGAGGTCAGGGGGTGGTGTGGAGGGGAACCCCTGGTGGGAGCAGGGGCAACCCTCCGGGGGGGAGGGTTGCCTGCTGATGGCAGAGGTGGGTAGAAGGGTTCGGGGGGGCAGGGTCCCTCTCGCTGGCCTGTTGGGGCAGCCTATGGAGGGTGGGTGTCTAACAGGGTTCTCTGAGGAGGGGGGGAGATATGGTCCAATAGGGAGGTGTGTTCCATCAGTGAGGAGGGAGCAGTGCCTTGTGCCCGTTCCCCTCTCAACCCCCCATGCGATTAGGTTGTGGGTCAAGGCCTGGGAGACCCCAGGCCTTGGTCTGGTGCTGCTGAACATGAGGTCAGTTGTCAATAAATCATCTACCATCCGGGAGTTAATCCCAGAGTGGGATGCTGACCTCGAGTGTTTTACAGAGACCTGGCTGGACAATGAATTGGGTCCTATCTTGGCTGATCTTGTTCCAGCTGGGTTCTATGTGCACCATCAGCCTCGGCTGGAGGGATGGGGTGGTTGGGCAGGGGGGAGGGTGTAGCCATTGTTATCAAGGATGCATTGTCTTTTAGGAGATATCCGGTGCAGGCTCCACCAGGTGTTGAGTGTCTCCATCTTGTGTTGGATTTGGCCGGGGACTACTGCCCTGCGACATCCCTACATGCTCTTGCTGTTCTGGTGTCAGATGTGATCCTCCGGACCCCTAGATTAGTGGTCCTGGGGGACTTTAATATCCACACTGACACCAATCTTGGACGAGCGAGGCATGAGTTCATGACCTCCATGACAACCATGGGCCTGTCCCAAATCATCTGTGGCCCCACACATGAGGAGGGACATACACTGGATTTGGTTTTCTGCACCGGCCTTGAGGCGGGGGGTCAGTTAGTAGGAGTTAAGGCTGTAGAGCCTTTGTCATGGTCTGACCATTACCTCCTTAAGACGTGCATCCTGGCGCACGATAGCCCCCGGCAGGGTGCAGGACCTATTAGATCGGTCCGCCCCCGGAGACTTATGGAACCGGATCGGTTCCGGAATGCTCTGGGGGAGTTTCCCCTGGACCTTGACACCCGCTCTGTCGATGATCTCGTAGCCTTCTGGAACACCTTGTTGGCCGAGACCATAGACAGGGTGGCTCCCAGGCGTCCGCTGCCCTCTCGAGTCTCCCGCAGGTCTCCTTGGTTTACTGAGGGTCTGCGGTGTTTGAAGCGGGAGAGCAGGCGGTTAGAGCGACGGTGGCGCCGGACTCGCGACCAGTATGATCGATCGCAGCATAAGAGCAGTTTAAAGGCTTATGCTGTGGCGGTGCAGGCAGCAAAGAAGCAGTTCTTTGCTGCTCTTATTGCATCTGCAAAGTCACGTCCAGCGGAGCTTTTCCGGGTGGTGAAAGGCTTGGTCAGTCCTGCCTGCCTCCGCCTGGACCTGGAGCAATCCAGTGACCGCTGTGACCGGTTTATCGAGTACTTTGTAGATAAGATCGCTCGCATCCGCCACGATTTCGGCACCACAGTTATTGCAGAGGATCATCTTGGGGCTATGGATGCCCCGTCCTGTCCTGTTTTGTGGGATCGGTTTCAGATGGTGTCGCCTGCCGATGTGGATTCCTTGTTGGGATCTGTTCGTGCCACTACTTGTGAGCAAGATCCATGCCCGTCCTGGCTGGTGAAAGCCAGCCAGGAGACGTTACGGCCGTTGTTGGCTGGGGTGGTTGGTGCCTCCCTTCGGGAGGGCAGGGTGCCTGACTGCCTAAAAGAGGCTGTGGTTAGACCCCTGCTCAAGAAACCATCTCTTGACGCTGATGCTCCTGCCAGTTATCGGCCGGTCTCTAACCTTCCCTTTTTAGGGAAGATTATTGAACGGGCTGTGGCACGACAGCTCCAGGAGCATCTGGACCACATCGGTTTCCTTGATCCCTCCCAGTCTGGGTTTCGGCCTGGGTATGGTACGGAGACGGCATTGGTGGCCTTGGTTGACGATCTCCGTCTGGCGTTGGACCAGGGTCGTCAGACCTTACTGGTCCTGCTAGACCTTTCGGCTGCATTCGACACAGTCGATCATGAGGTGTTGGTGACTCGCCTGCGGGACCGTGCTGGAATTGGCGGAACGGTCTTGGACTGGTTTCGTTCATTCCTGGCCGGGAGAACTCACCGGGTGGTCTTGGGGGAGTGTACGTCTTCCCCCCGGGACCTCACGTGTGGAGTCCCGCAGGGTGCCATTCTGTCCCCCCTCTTGTTTAACATCTATATGCAGCCGTTAGGGGAGATCGTGAGGGGGTTTCAGGGCATGCAGTGTCATCAGTATGCTGATGACACTCAGCTCTACCTCTCCTTTTCCACCGACCCAGGCCATGCAGTCTCCTTATTTTCCCAGTGCCTGTCAGCTGTGGGGGCTTGGATGAGGTTGAGCCATCTGCAACTGGATCCTGACAAGATGGAGGTGATGTTGGTGGGCGAGGACTTGTGGGAAATAGAGGTGGTTGAATCTCCTCTTGTTGGGGGGGTTCACCCTCCCATGGTCTCTCTCAAGTGTGGAGTCTGGGTGTGCTCCTCGATTCGTGGCTCAGCCTGGAATCTCAGGTTGTGGCTGTGGCGGGGAGTGCATTTCGGCAGTTACATCTTGTCTGGTGGCTTCGGCCATATCTCTCAGACTCCGACCTTTGCTCCATTTACACATGCTAACTGCTTGGGGCTGTGAAGAGATAATGGCTACTCCTCACTCAGCACCAAACAGCGAGCTGGGGCCAGAGGAATCCTGTGGCCCAACTGGAGTGAGGGGGGGAGGGGTTGTGTCCTCAAGTGCTGGACTGCACGGAGAAGAAGGGGCAGGGAAGCCGATACTCCCAGCTCCTGTGAGACCGTAGCTTCCAGAGTGGCCAGGAGACTCCATCATGCTGCAACGATAAGATATTGGTGGGGAAGACCTGCCCATCAGCTCTCACTGTCTCCAGATATGGCCCGGCCTTCCGGCGCTCCCAGGATGACTCAAAACTCTTGCACGTCCAGGAACATTTCCTGCTGTGCGGGTCCTTCTCCCATGTGTCCTTTTTTATAGTGGGTGGAGGAGATGTCTCAGGCCAGCTCCATTCTTGCCCAAAGTCCCCAGATCAGGTCAGTGGTCCAATTTCAAATTCCTCATCCCAGCCCCACTTTCCTGTGCCCCCCTCACTTCAGGGGAGGAAGGGGACACTCCATGAAATTAACTGGCAGTAGATTTAGAACAAATAAGAAAAGTGGTGGGGATTTTTCTCCCACTCAGCGCAGAGTTAAATTGAGACATTTACTGACAGAGGAAGTAGTCAAGGCCGGTAGGGTAGCTAGTCTTAAAAAGGGACTGGATAAGTTCTTGAAGGATAGGTCCATTAATGGCTATTAGCCAAGTAGGTTTTGGGGATGTAACCTCTTACTGTTGGGGGCTGGAACAGGGAATGGATTGCCCAATGTGACCTGTTGGGTACTTCTCCCCAGGGAAAGAGATTGGCTGCTGTCAGAGACAGGATGCTGCACTTAATGAACCATTGGTCTGACCCAGTATGGCACTATGTATGTTATTTTTTATGTGAGCACAGGGTCCCTGGAGCCTCCAGTTCTCCTTGGCCAGCACCCCTCCACAGTCCCCTTCCTCACAGCATGGACAAAGACCTTCTCCACCCAGGTATGTTGGGAGGGGAGGGAAGGGATTTGTAAATGTTTTCATTTGGACAAGGTCAGGATTTACTGAAAACTGTTACCATCTGATTGTATTTTTGCTGACATATGTAAGTGCCTTGGGGGTATCCTGATGTCCATATTAAAAGAAACAATAACAAAAACATTCAAATTGGCACCCTTTGTGAAAGTGTCAACATTGGGTTAAGAACGCCTTAAGCATGTAGGCTGAACTATATTTTTTTATTGGTGGTGTTTTAGACCAAAATAAATTTGGTAGGGCTTGTGCAACATCATGGCCAATGCTGCTCATGTTCTGTGGCCAAGTAGTGGGCTTCAGATCTGCCAACACCACATATTCCACTAAATTCTGCAAAACCTATATAATTGACTACCTACACCATACTGTATTGTAGTTCTTTGAGGGATAAGATAAAGCTATCTACATGTGGCAGTAAGAAAAGGTCTTATTGGTGTCTGATTAGGAATTGACACAAAAAAAAACCCTACGCTGCACATTCAGAGGGAGCAAGAGTAGCCTACATCTAATGAAGAAAATACACATCAGGGTGAACCACATGGTACAGTAGTAACTTCATTTATTATTTATTATCAGTGGTGCTGACAATGGGCTAAGCACTGTACAAGCCAACTCAGCAAGTCTTAAAAGCTGATAGTAATTTTGCCTCAGAATTAAACTTAGGAGAGCTGATTTTGATTTAAAAATAAATAAATAAATAGAACTGAGATGAACCATCCCAGAACATTCCAATCTAACCTGCTTTGAACTTCAAAACAAGTTACTGAATTCAAACTCCAGTCTCAGAGATTCATCATTTATGGTAGCGAGAGTCAAACATAGTAATAAACCCTCAAAATATCACTATTGTTATGTGTTCCTGTAGGCTGGAAACCACAGTTACAGAAGGCACAGAGGGAGCTGCTTCTATGAAGTAGAAATAAAATCTGACCACTAATGTACAACAGAGATCAACCCAACCCAATCAAAGTAGAAGTTATTTTTCCATTTCAAAATATTAAAGACAATAATAAACTCTGGCAAATGCTTGAGATGGAGGGGGAGGGGGAGGGAAGTTAACATACACATTTTGAAATTGTATGGTCACTGGAAGTTGTGGGGGGGAAAAAAGAGTCTATCAATATACTTACTTACTTAGTTGTTTGTTTGTTTTACTCAGGTTAATATGCCACACATCCCTTGAAGGTTCAGGGCAGCTTACAACCAATAAGACATCTTTTAAAAGTTCCTTTAATTCTCTGCAACTCTTTCTCTCACCAAATTGTCTCTTTCCCCCTCCCACCAAACTGTATCCCTGCCTGTAAAATGTTTTGCCAAACAGAAAGGTCTTACGATACATTGTTTCCTGAAGATAACCAGACAAACCTCCAAGGGGAGGGAATTGCATAATTGTGGGGCAGCCACCGAGAATGCCTCTCTGCCTGCCCTTGTTGTACAAACTTCACAAAACTTGCACTAAAATTTAAGTTTAGTCATTTCAAGGGACACCTTCAGGGAATAAGTAAATATAAGTTACTAAAAACGTCTTCTGTTGGCACCAGTGGCAGACAAAGTCCCCTTCAAAGCTAAAATGGCGGCGACAGGGTATTTGTCCAGCCTTCCCATTAAGGGAAAATTGGGCACGGGAAGGAGATGGGCTGCAGCTGGTGGGAGTGTGGGAATGCTGATTGGCTGGTTCCCTGTTGCTGGGCAGAGAAGAGGACAGGTGCTGTGATCAAGCACGATGAGATGCATAAATCCGCCCCCTTTTAGGCGGGTTGGAGTGTGCATGGTCCCTCCTGGAAGGCATTCGGCGGCGAGACGGAGAAGAAGTCAGCCCCATGCACCTCACCTCTAGCACTGTGGCTTATGGACCGGTCGCCGGTAGAGGGACCAAGGAGGAATTTTGGCAATTAGCCCGTTTTTTAGGGATCGCTTGTTTCGCCTCCTGAGCAGTGTTGAGTAGGCATATTAAATAGGCTGTTTTGGTAAACAATTTGGTCTCTTAATTTTATAATTCAAAGTATTGGCAATAATTTGAAACTAATTTGGAATTAGAGGGTAATAACAGGTTGAGGAACGCAATTTGACGGTAGGAATAATTTACATTGAATCTGAGGATCTGAATAATATGTCGTATTCTGCAGGGGTCCAGGGGCGCAACACACGCTGGGGACAGGACCCTGGGAGGGGTGGTTTCAAGGGCCGGCAAGGACATGCGCTGTCCGCCGGAGGGAAACCACTGACCACTTGGCTCGTGCCCAGAGTTGGGATTGTTCACCCATTTCAGCCAGAGCCTTGGTGTTGTCGAAGGGGGAACCATATAGAGAACGGCACTGACGCTGGAGGGCACATCCACGTCAGTGACCAAGTTTATAAGGTTATCGTTTTAGCTAGCAAACTGGACCCAGAATTTCCAGCAATTTTCCACCGGCCTCTCAAGTTGATTTATGAGAATAAAGAATGCGGCCAGCATTAAACCAATTAAGGTCTCTGTGGCTCATTTGGGTGCGCCGACAAACAGTATCCTGGCAAAAGAAGAACCAAAAATATTTTGCAGTAATTACTTGGGGGAATATGTTGCCTCGTGCTTTATCCTGAACACACCCATTCAGTATAAATAATGTTAACTTTTAAATGGTTATAAAAAGTTTCAATTAAGCAATGAAACCTTTTAATAACAGGCATAATTATAATTTCTCCTTACTTGTAAGTACCACCAAGTTATTACATCTCATAAAGGAGCTACATACCATACCAGCAGTCAAATTAATGTAGGTATAAAGGTCTCAGAAGAACCATTCATTTTTTACAGCAGACTGCTCCTGGGATGTGTATTGACTCCCACACACTTTCTGCCAGCAATCAATTACAAAATGGAGACTACAATGAAGGAAAAAGTTAGTCTAGGCATAGACCAAAACCACAAGCTTGGACTTGACAGACCATATGCAAATAGTGGCCAAAACAGTTGACACCTTAATAGATTTCATTTGTTTTTGATGAATGTCCACATTGTTTGGACTGTCAGTGTATCTTAGTGAATAGAGCACTGGTGTTGGATCTTGGGAGACTAGGATTTGGGTCCTGTCTTAGCAGTGAACTCACTCGGGTGTTCTTTGGCAAGTCATTGTCTCTCAGCCTCAGCTTCTTATCTGTAAGACAGGAGTAATAATATCCTACCCCACAGGGTTGTTGTGAGGGTGAACTAGACAAGGGGTGAAAACAAACAAGACAGTAGCCCACCGTAGCCTCAAAGTAACCTGCTCGTAAACTTGGTGGCTGCCAGAAGTTTGCCTACTTCCACCTTGGAGCAGGAGGCCGGCTGCTACTGGACATGTCTTGTGGAGAAGGTTGGCAACATGATGTGGGCTAAGGCTTGCCCAGTCAGGCTAATCTGGAGTAACATGTGTCCTCCAATCGGTTAGGCCCTGCTGCAAGGCATGGTCTGCAGATTGGGCCCAGAGGAGCATGCTCACCCTGGCTGTCAAACAACTGTTTTGGGGAGGGGACTGGAGAAGCATGCTCACCCTGGTGCACCAATCAGCTGATCAGAGGAGACTGGAGGAGTGCACTCACCGAAGCCTCCTGATCAGTGTTTGGAGGGCTGGGGTGAACATTCTCCTCAGGGCCCCATTGGCCAGATGTTTGGAGGCAGCTCCTCCTACGGGCCTGATCCTACGGAGCAGCAGGGGACCGGGAGTCTTGCCTCATGTGGACAGCTCCTCGGCCAACCTGTGGTGTGGAGGGACTTGTGCCGGCAGCCCCCTTATCTGGATTCCGTGTGTGTGTGTGTGTGCGCGCTTGTGCTTGTTTGAACTGTTCTCCCCACTGGCCTACAGTGTGGCATCTACAGTGGCCTTCCCGGGGTGGCCAGGGAATCTGGCTTGCCCATGTCTTTTTTGTTTTCACCCAAGGATTTGAAAGCACTTTGAACACGAAAAGTGCAATATAAATTATATTATTAACAATAATAATTGTAAACAAGTGTCAGGGGTCGGGGTTGGAGATGAGGGGGGGTGCGGGGCTGAAGGCACGGGCAGGGCCTCCGCCACGGCACCGCCGCTTGGCTCTGCCCCCGAGCACGCCGCTGGCAGCGTCAGGATCAGCTGACCCGGTGGACGCTCGTGGCGGCACGGCATCCCCAGGTCGCCAGGCAACCCAGGACTCCTGGCACATGCGCAGGAGGAAGCCGGAAGTGGGGTTGCGGCGCTCCATGCGCCTCCGGGCGGGGCTCCGAGACGGGGCTTCTTAAGGCCCACAGTAGAGCTTGGGGGTGCTGGTGATTGGACGTGCTCCGTGAGACTGGCCCCTTGAGCGTTGCGGTTGAAGCTAAGTGCGAAGAGTAGTGAGAGTGAGAGCGAGAGAGACTGAGCGAGTGACTGGAGCAGCTGAAGAGTGAGTGACTGGGTGAGTGATAGGACGAGTGATTGGTGCAAGAGTGAGTATTCCCTTCCCGTGGTTCCCGTCTTTCCCCCGTGCCTGAGTGCATGCCCTAGCCCCCTCCTTTGGTGTCCTTGGGTCCTAGGCCCCAGCCCCTGAACCACCACTGATTGCACCCCCATTCCTGGAACCTGTGTGCATGGGGATATCATATAGAGGGGGCACTGTATGGTTCCCTATGATGATCTTCGGCTGGGACCTGCTCTAGCAGCCTGTTCCCTGAGCCACTATAAGACCCTGATGGACTCTATAGAACCACAGGTACCCTTGCAAGTGGGGAGTGTGCGTGTGAACCTTGCTTATTCCCCGTTCCCTGCCCCTAATAACAAGTGGGTCTAACCTCAAATACAGTCTTTGAGTCTCTGATGGTCTTCCATCAAGAATGAACATCTCTAAAAGTCCTGGACAAACAACTCAATTAAATGTGCCTGTGTATATGCCACAATAAGTGATGATAGTCACTGTTACCCACAGATCACTGAAGACTAGGGCTGATACTTGGAACTCAGTTTTGTTTAAAATTGTCAGAGTAAAACAGCATTTGACTCGATTTTTCAGAGTTCAGAGGTTCCGAAGATTAGGTCCAATACTTGGTAATGCCTCAACCAAGTAATGAATGACGATATTGTGCATCCATTTACCCCTGTCCAACCGCCAAGCAGTCTTACCTTCATCGAGCCTGTTTCTTTCTCTGCCTCGTTTGGTCTGAGGGAGGGAGGGAAGGGGGGACAAGTACAGTTCATGTTTTGATTAGCTGTGCACATTTATAAAACAAACGAATGTAACACTTATATTATTCTGGTAGTCTATTGTTGCAACTCGTTTTGTGACAATTCCAACAAGGTTCACACCCCTCAAGCACCTGCTTTCGGGGGGTGGGCGGGTGATTTCTAACTACTAGAGCAAGGTTCAGTTCCAGGGTGAGTTTGACAATTCCAGGGTGAGTTTGACAGTTCTGTTATTATCAGGCAGAATTCTGCTGGTAGTATGCGATGTCCCAGAGGGTGAGATGCAGCAGTCACGTGCCTGTTGCAGCATATAACTTGTCCTGGGTGCTGCAAAATGGACTGGGGTGAGGTATGTGGGTGAGGCTTTGCAGGCTCCTCTGGCCAGCCTTCAGGGCATCACTGAGTGCCTGCAGCTCAGGAGGTGGCTCATATGAAGGGTCCTCAGGGGATGCGGATGATGGAGAGGAGCATCGTCTTCCTTCCCCTATTGTCTTTTTCAACTGCTGGTGCTGAGCCTGCTGTTGGTGGCCTCCTGCTGCTGTCTCCTCCCCACATTGATATTGTGCCTCCATCTCAGGTGGCGTAGGAGGCCAATGGTGCTGCTCTGGCCATCGTGACATGCTTCCCTTTGGCAGTGCCTGCCTGCAAATAGCCACAGTAGCAGGGGTACCAGCAGGCTGGGAGACATGGTCCCAAGGCTTGGGAAAGCCGCCTCCTATGTGTCATAGGGCTTTGCCTCCCTCCCATCTCCACCACCTGAACCTCCTCCACTCTGCTCCTCGAGTCCTCATATCATAGAAAAAAATTAGAAAAAATCCTAATATAAATACTAGATCCTATTTGAAATATAACAAGTAAATCCCAATGCCTCACTCCCTGGGTGCTGGATCAGCCCCTGCGGTCATCTAGGGGTCATCTGCTTGAGGTCCCTCGGGTCTTCCGGGGGGGAGGCACACAGGGGAGGGCATTCTCTGTGGCTGTGGAACTCTCTACCGATGAGGGTTTGGTTGGCCCTGGATCTCCCCTCTTTTCGAAGAAGTCATAAGATCTGGCTGTTCCACCAGGCGTTTGATGGGGGAGATGGGTGAAGGGGTGGGAAGTTCAGGTGGGTATTTTTCCTCCTTTTATGAACTGTTTTAACTGACGTTTTTATGATTGTGAGCTGCCCTGAGCTGCCTGGGGCAGGAGGGATGGGGTAATAAATCTTTTAAATAAATAAATAAAATAAGAACTCCTAAATCCTATCTGTAATATGTCATTTCTAATATCCTAAATCTTAAATTTCCTATACAATAATATCCTAAATCCTAACAAGTAAAAAACCTAATAGCCTATAAATCCTATTCATAATATAATAATCCAAACCTACATACCCAATTTTTATATGCCTAACCTACCTCTATGATATGTGAATAATGTGCATGTGTATTAATATATTATGGGTTGTTGTTTTTTTTACTTTAGCAGAAGCAGCAGCACCACCATCCTCCTTTCTCCTCAAACTCCGACCCCACAAAGAGCAGTAAAATGGAGGCTCTGCTTTTACTGTGCAGAGGGGAGTGGGTGAAGAAGGGGGTGGATTACTATCTTGCACCATTCACTCAAAATGCAGTAAACAACCAATGAACAATGTCACCCCACATGTCGGCATGCCGAGTTGTGAGTGCTAAGTATCAAGTGCCAAAATAGAGAGCCGAGTACCAATTACTGAGTGCCAAGTTTTTCAGCCATGTTACCAAGGGGGTGCCAAAGACTCAGATGCAATCCTCGGAAATCCGGAAATACTCTCGAATAATTTTTTTACTACTCGGATCAGTCCTACTGTAGACACAAGGAATTCTCATATTTAGCACGGACTCACTCACATATTTTGAAATAAAACCTAAACAGAAAATGCAAGGTGTGACTTATAACTCCCTTTTGCCGTCAGTGCTTAGGTCAAATTTTGAAACATAGGCCCTAACATACTTAAAGAATAAACACGTTGATGGTTTAGGCTCCACGTGCCTATTGTAGCAGGGAGCAGTCCTGTGGGGCTGCTACCCCTTTTAGAAGGGGGCTGTGTGGGCCAGCCAGAGGGCTGGGCACATGCGTATGGGCCTCGGAGAGCCAGTCCATAGCTATGCTTAACCTGTGGGGAGAACCTTCAGAGACAGAATGGGCTGGACACTGGTCCTTTAAGGCTGAGGAGAAGAAGCCTGGCCACGCCCACTCTACTGGGATATAAGGAGAGCAAGGCAGAGAGGAGAAGAGTCTCTGCCAGGGAGCCGAAGGAGCACCATCTCCCTGAACAAGCCTGCCTGGTCCACATTATGTGGGCCAGCCAGAGGGCTGGTGTCAGCGGCACACGCCACCGGCAAGAGCGCAGGGCCCTCACGCACCCCCCACAACTCCTGGAGCAGTCCAGTACCGGACAGGAGCAACGAGCACCCCAAAGTTCCCCACCAGCTGCAACAACAGAGCCTCATCCTGGAGATACGCCCCCAGCTAGGCACTGCCGGCGGGGCCCTCCCCCGCCACCGCCAGAAGCTCCGCTGCCACTCCCACAAACTACAGCGACGGGGCCAGGGGCTGTAGCCACGCCCCCGATAGCAACCAGCCAAACAGGGCAGGCCCTGGCCCCGCAGGAGACGCCCCCACCACTGCCACTGACAACAGCGGCAGAATCCCAATTGAAGGCCACGCCCCCGGCAGGGAGACAGCCTGCGGGGATTCCCCCGCCCCTGCAGCGCCGCTCAGAGCGGCTACAAGCCCATACAAGGGCGGGGCTGAGAGAATAAAAACCAGCGCCGCCTGGGGAACGGCGCTGGTGATTAACAGAAACCGGCCCCTTGTGTGCAGCGTGCGTGTGGACTCGAGAGAGATTCAGATGTGGAAATTTGCCCATGTGTGTGTGGACCTTCCCCGGAGACCTTCGTGAAATCCCCCGTGAGAGTGAGTCAGTGAAAGCAGCGTGTGTGTAAGTGAGTGCCCTCCCTTTCCCCCTTGCCTGGACTCCTTACTTCTGGAGGTGAGTGCCCTGTGTCCCTGTCCCGTCCCCCCTCCTGGGGCCCCACACTCCCCTCGGGTGAAACCCTCCACTCCTTGCCCCTGTTGTGTTGGACTAAGCATGTCGAGAGAGTGTGGGGCAGCCTTGGGTTCGTGGTCAGCAGCGCCCTATGATGATAGGGGCTCGTTCTCTTTAATTAGAGGTGAGAGCCCAAATACTATCCTGACGGGCATTCCGCCACCGGTCGCTCCTTGCTCTGACCTCGACACTCTGTGGCAGTGTGCGCGTGGTTGTAACCCCTTCCCTACCCCGGTAACAGCTGGGCACGTGCGTATGGGCCTGGGAGAGCCAGTCCATAGCTATGCTTAACCTGTGGGGAGAACAGGTTGATACCTTCAGAGACAGAGTGGTCTGGACACTGGTCCTTTAAGGCTGAGGAGAAGAAGCCTGGCCACGCCCACTCTGCTGGGATATAAGGAGAGCAAGGCAGAGAGGAGAAGAGTCTCCGCCAGGGAGCCGAAGGAGCACCATCTCCCTGAACAAGCCTGCCTGGTCCACATTATCCAGGGTGCTGTAGGCTGGAGAACCAGAGGGCAAGTGGGAAAGGCTTTGCCCAGGAGGGAGCCTCTTGCCTGGGGAAGGCTTGGCCAGAGCCTGGGGCTTTGAGGCCTTGCTGGATGGACTTTGGGGGTTGGTATTGTGGTGCTCCTGTGCCTGAGAGAGACAGACCTGGGCCTGCAGGGTGGAGGCGACTGAGTCAGCAGCCCCAGGTACGCTGGACACAGGTTGTGTCTAATAAAGGACTGTGGACTAATACCCTCTGGACCGTGTAGTGTGTCCTGATAGGGTACCCCCTTACTTGAAGAGGCGGGATTCAGCTGAGGCTCAAGGCTGAAACGGCGTAGCAGGGGGGGAGCTAATTCCCCAGAGAGCGACCCCATGTGGTCATGGGACAACCCCCTGCTACACCTATGATGACTCAAGCCAAAAAGATCATGTGGCCCTAATGATGCATTCCATGCTCTTACAGCCCTTGCCTATGCTTGTAAAACAGTTTCCATTTTTGTGGTATGGACACCTGATTGTGAGCCACCTGATTGTGAGCCTCCAGATGTTGGACGAGGATTTTCCCCAGGCCATGTCAGTGGCTAACCCCGGCTGTGATCCTGGAGACCGCCGGGGTCACAGCCAGGGCTAAGGTGACCCAGATTAGGTCCGTCATGGCTTCTCGTCATGGCAGGGGATGGGGCACTGGGTACAAGGCAGGAGTGGGGTGGGTTGGTAGCATGTTCTTGTGTCTCCCTGCCCTCTTCCTCCCACCCTCCCAGGGCTAACATTTGGTTTGCAGCCTGGCCCAGTCTGGATCGTGTCAGCATTAGTTCCCCCTACCTGGGCTGGGGTGTGACAGAGACGCTGTGCCATGAAATTTAACTCACAATAACACCTCAACTACTCCTAATGCTAGCTATGCTAACATTACCTACTGAATTATAATAAATTAAGCGTTATAAATTAAGCATCCCACTTATATGCCTGAGGCACTATGGTGAGATTAATTTGTCTGGATATTCTGCAGACTTTAAGGTTACACATTTAAAAGAAAATTATTTTCTTGTTTTGTGTGTGTGTGTGTGTAGGAAGGATGAAGGAGAAAGTAATATTATGGTAGACTGGAGAATGTCAATAGAAAGTAATGATGGGAAAACAGGGAAATGGGAGAATAGCAAAGGAAGAGAATAAGATCTAGAGGAGGAGAAGTTGTTGTTTTTAAGAACATTCAGGTCTAAATTTAAAAATGCTTTTTAATATTGCCACTCATTTAGGATTTGTTACAGTTGCTAAAGCAATGAGTTTTGCATTGGCGTACTGGGTTCTAATCCCAGTTTTGCCAATTACTTGGATTGTGTGGTCATAGCCAAGTCATGTTACTTCTATGTCAGAAGATCCAAGACTATGAGTTGGGACCTTAAATGCATCATGCCATCTGCAGATGGGATCGCAGTCTTGATTTATATTTCACATACCTGGCACGTCTTTGTTGCTGTATGGGGGTTACATCCATCTGCTTTCTGCTTGCCCCTTGTCTGTTGTTTTTTCAGGATGCCCACTCTTTGGAATGCAAGTTTTTCTCACTGCCTTTGTACAGACCCCATCACAAGGCTCCGTTTTTTAGTTTAGGCCTCTAGGTGCTACAGTTGTAAAAGTAGTAACAGTATTAATTTCAAACATGCAGATAGTCCCAGGGAGTATTTAAGAATTTGTTCAAATGTTTGTAGGACTAGCACTTCCTGGTAAAATCAAATCAACATTAATTGTGCATGCTTTAGTTGTGGCTAAATGAGTTTTTTAGGTGTTAAACTGAAGGCAAAAGCAATTTTCAGAGTGAAATTAAAAATCCGTTTTTTAACTGTCCAATAAGGATCTTATAGACCAGCTATTCCCAAACGGGGGACTGAAAGGCACTAGTGTTCTGAAAGGCTATGGTAAGTGGCCCACAGCTAGTGCACAGGCAGCACCATCTGTAGCTATGGTAAGCAGGCATTGGCATGACACTTTTGGACCCTCAGAGCCATCTCCAGCAGTGGTAGAGAATGACAACATTATACATGAACTGGCCAAGGGTCAAGGCCAGCACATAGGGTGTTTTTCAACCAGCAAGGCTGGGGGATGGGGGAGGCATGGCTGCTGAGTGGCACAGTTGTGGAGCTCCCACGCACATGGAGTGAGAGGGAAGGAATTCTTACAGGCAGCCCCTAGGGTGACCACCACATTATTATTATTATTATTAACAAACATTTATATAGCGCCAGCAGTGTACCTGGCACTTTACAAAGTAATAAAATAGACACGGTCCCTGCCCCTAGGGCTTACAATCTGAGAGACAGGAGCTGGGGGAGAGACTTAGGAAGGGGAACAGAGGGAGAGACAAGGGGTCTAACATTCATGAAGATGCGAGGTCTCAAGTGCACGTACTTGGCTTGGTTACGATGAGAATGACAGCAGGCAGGTCCATGTTGCAAGGATAAGGGTAAACCGATCGTAGGTATAGGAATAGTGGCTCAGCAGGATAAAGAGTCAGACAGAGCAGAGCGAAAGAGGTGAGTTTTAAGGAGAGATTTGAAGGTATGAAGGGAGGGGGCAAGGCGAATGTGGACAGGGAGGCCTCCCTGCCCTGTAAACACCTGCCCTGTAAACACACTCCCGTCCCCGTAAACAACTAATACAGGCAGCCATTCCTCCTCCCTCTCCACCCAGCAACATCCCCCACCCAACTGCTTGTCCTCTGCCCTGACACACAGCCGCAGACACCATAGCCGGGTGTTTGAATGAGGGGTTGATGGGTGGACATGTGTGACAGCATCTTGTTTAAAAACACCCATAGAACATTTGGTCATGGGGGAACAGCAAGGCTGTGAAAGACCTGGGTTCAGGGAACAATTATGGGCCCCCATATGGATGATTCAGAAGTAAAATAATAAAAAAAAATCTAAAATCAAATTTAAAAAACAAAGCAGGCACATAAAAATTATATTGCAGTATATCAGATAAAATCTCTCTGAAATACTCCTAGGTTGTTATGGCACTGAGAAAAAATGATGTTGTTTTAGGTTATACTCCCCTTGCCCCGCAAACCCACCTTCTGTGATCCTGCACTTTCCCTTCCCCTTAAACCTCCCACCTTGCATCCTCCACTGGGAAAAGGTTTGGAGGAGTGGTGATCCTGCACTTTCCCTTCCCCTTAAACCTCCCACCTTGCGTCCTCCACTGGGAAAAGGTTTGGAGGAGTGGTGGTCACTCATTTGGGGCTCTGGGTGCTGAGGGGTTAACACAGAGGGTAGGGCTGCTTTGGGAGGAGTGTTGAAGGGGGAGGATAGGGTGCTGAGGGAGGGGTGCCAAGGGTAGGGTTGCCACATGTGGTGTTTTTTACCTGACACTATCATAGACCAAAATGGAAGTGTCAGGTAAAAAAATGACCGAAGGTGGCAACCCTAGCTGAGGGGCAGGGGGTAACAGGCTGCTGAGGCGAGGCATCGTATGGTAATGGGGAACACAGGGAGTGGGGGCAGTGGTGGAGATGGTGTTGAGGGTCTGGAGGGTACAGGTTGCTGACAGGAGGAGATGGAATGGGGCTGAGGGTGGGAATGCCGGAATGGGGCTGAGGTGGGGAATGCCAGCCTGGGGGAGGGGTCTGAGAGGAGATCCATGGGGATGGTGAGGGGGTAGCCTAGGGGGTGAACAGGGTTCCCAGGCACTCACCATGGCTCCCTAGGCAGGTCCAGGCTGGGCTGCGGTGGCCAGGTTGGAGGCTTCAGGGTGGAGGCAGCAGTGACCCCTTCAGGTGGGGAGGGATCACTTCAGACTCCCTGCTCAGGAAGTTGGGTACAGGTGGGGTGCAGAGACTGCACCAGCTGCAGTCTCTGGACCGTCACCAAGGGTTGCCTCATGTAGAGCGCATTACAGTAGCCTAATCTCAAGGTGATAGATCACTGTCTGCCGAGTTATTCGTGTTACCGAGCTTTTTTCAGGAGGGGCGGGGTATAAATCTATGAAAATAAATAAAAATAAAAAATTACCAGATTACAGAGTATGGGAGTTTCTGGTTACGCATTTCTGTGCATTTTCACATTTCTGGTTACTTCCATCTACACGTTATTTACCGTAACCTCTCACTAGTTTACACCGCAGATAGCCGGGGGCCCAGGCCGTAGAGGGCTTTATAGGTCAAACCAACACCTTGAATCAGGCCTGTTAGACTAGAGGCAGCCAGTGCAAGAATTGGAGCACTGGTGTAATGTGCTTGCAGTGACCCATCCCTGTAAGGAGATGGGCCACTGCATTCTGCATCAGCTGCAGTCTCTGGACCATCACCAAGGGTAGCCCCTTATCTAGCATGTTTCAGTCTTGAGGTGAGGAAACCATGGATGATGGTGGCTAGATCGGAGTCCAAGACGTACGTCCAAAGCTGATCCACCAGATGTAATTGCTGAAATGCGCCCCTTGCCACAGCTGCCACCTGGACATCCAGGCAGAGCTTCGAATCGTGGAGCACCCCCAGACTACGAACATGAGGGACCAACAGAGGGTGGACTTCATCAAATGGCAGGTACCACTGCTCCCTCAGCCCCTCCCACTAGCATCACCTCCATCTTGTCGGGATACAGCTTCAGATAGTTCACCCTCATCCAGTCTCCCGCAGTCACAAGATACTGGGTAAGCACCGAGAATGCTGGGCCTGGGTCAGCTGAAAACAAGAGGTAAAGTTGGGTTTCATCAGCATACTGATGACACCGCACACCAAATCCTCTGATAACCTCACCCAAAGGCTACATGTATACGTTGAACAAGAGACGGGGCAGAATAGAACCTTGCAGGACTCCACACATGAGGTCCTGGGCAGATGATGAGCAATCACCCAGCACCACATGTTGAGTTCTCCTGGCCAAGAAGGAATGGAACCATTCAAGAACAGACCAGTCCCGCTCACCCTGGCTCAGTCCTGCAAGCAGGTCACCAGCATCTCGTGGTCAATGGTATCAAATGCAGCTAAGAGATCTAACAGGGCCAACCAACCCTGGTCCAGCTCACAGCAGAGGTCGTTGACCAAAGCCACAAAAGCAGTTTCTGTGCCAAAACCTGGACAAAAGCCAGACTGTGAGGGATGCAGAAAACTGACATGGTCCAGATGCTCCTGAAGGTGCTGAGCCACCACCTATTCAATAACCTTCCCTAAAAAGGGAAGGTTAAAGCCTGGCCAGGGAGTCAATGGCAAGCAATGATTTCTTGAGCCTTGACTGGTATGCCTGTGCAGATCCAAAATAATTGGCTAAAACAGAGTAACCAGGAAGGAATGGAAACCCAGAAATGGTATATTGGTAATACAAAAATCAGTAAATTGGCAAAACAAAGTCAGTAACCAGATAATGAAATTACCCAGAATGTTGGGGTGTCATTTTCACAAGTCAACAATTGGTTCCCAATGGGCAACTGAAACTGTTTTGAGAATGTGAGTAATAACTATGGGCAGCAAATCTACTACCTCTTTCAGCTCTACATGGGGACAAGGGTTATGTTTATGCAAGCAATCCCAGGAGCTAGCTATGGAGAGAACACAGGTTTGCTGTCCAGAAAATATCTGGAAAATTCATCAGGAAGACCAAGGAAGCAGTCAAAAACATGATACGTAATGAACAACGGTTTACTAACATCCCAGTGGAGCTTTGCCAAGTCTATTTTTACCTGTGGGGAACTTTGCTTTGTCAGCTTCACCAGTGGGGCTTTTGGGTTTCACCTTTTTCTGCTTCCACCCAATAGGCACACCCACTAGGACAGAGTCGAAAGAGTGGCAGCAGAGACATGAAACAGCATGCACGTTTGATCAGGCTGCTCCACCAGGGGATGATGATGTGGTAAGTACCATGGAGCTGATTTTTCCCATAGTTAAAGTAATGCGTAGAGCCACCCAGCATCTTTTATTGGACCAGCTTCTGTTAATGAAGCTATGCAAGCTTTTAAGCCACACAGCATCCCCTTCCTCATGGTAATAACCAGTTCGGAGTATAAACTGAACAGCTGCATGGCAGGTGATACAAAAGCAAAGCAACTACAATATCGGTTCTGACATTTCAAATACAATTTGTTTCTTTGTTTCCCCACATTGTAAGTAAATAAATACAGCATGTGGTCGTTTTCACCTATAAATCCCTCAATGGCTTGGGCCATGAATATCTAAGACAGCTTCCTCCTTATTCCATCACACTCAGGTCCTTGCCCTCTTGTAAGTTCCATCATTTGACCAGGGCCAGACAACACAGGCATGCGGAGAGGTGTTCTCGATGGCTGCTCCAAATCTTTGGACCTCCCTTCCCATGGAGGTTCAGCAAAGTCCAAGCCTGCACATCTTCAGACGGCAATGTAAACCCAACTTTGTTTGGCCAGGCTTTTAGCGAGCGGGGGTAAGGTTTGGAGGGTGGAGGTGGGAGTAGTTTTAATTGGAATTTTATATGGTTTATTTTTTATTATTTCTCTGTGTTGTGAGCTGCCCTGAGCTTGCAGAAAAGGGCGGGATGTAAATCTAAATAAATTGCCAACATTATGGAGGCAGCTGCAGGAAGCAAGNCTGGTTACTTCCATCTACACGTTATTTACCGTAACCTCTCACTAGTTTACACCGCAGATAGCCGGGGGCCCAGGTCGTAGAGGGCTTTATAGGTCAAACCAACACCTTGAATCAGGCCTGTTAGACTAGAGGCAGCCAGTGCAAGAATTGGAGCACTGGTGTAATGTGCTTGCAGTGACCCATCCCTGTAAGGAGATGGGCCACTGCATTCTGCATCAGCTGCAGTCTCTGGACCATCACCAAGGGTAGCCCCTTATCTAGCATGTTTCAGTCTTGAGGTGAGGAAACCATGGATGATGGTGGCTAGATCGGAGTCCAAGACGTACGTCCAAAGCTGATCCACCAGATGTAATTGCTGAAATGCGCCCCTTGCCACAGCTGCCACCTGGACATCCAGGCAGAGCTTCGAATCGTGGGGCACCCCCAGACTACGAACATGAGGGACCAACAGAGGGTGGACTTCATCAAATGGCAGGTACCACTGCTCCCTCAGCCCCTCCCACTAGCATCACCTCCATCTTGTCGGGATACAGCTTCAGATAGTTCACCCTCATCCAGTCTCGCGCAGTCACAAGACACTGGGTAAGCACCGAGAATGCTGGGCCTGGGTCAGCTGAAAACAAGAGGTAAAGTTGGGTTTCATCAGCATACTGATGACACCGCACACCAAATCCTCTGATAACCTCACCCAAAGGCTACATGTATACGTTGAACAAGAGACGGGGCAGAATAGAACCTTGCAGGACTCCACACATGAGGTCCTGGGCAGATGATGAGCAATCACCCAGCACCACATGTTGAGTTCTCCTGGCCAAGAAGGAATGGAACCATTCAAGAACAGACCAGTCCCGCTCACCCTGGCTCAGTCCTGCAAGCAGGTCACCAGCATCTCGTGGTCAATGGTATCAAATGCAGCTAAGAGATCTAACAGGGCCAACCAACCCTGGTCCAGCTCACAGCAGAGGTCGTTGACCAAAGCCACAAAAGCAGTTTCTGTGCCAAAACCTGGACAAAAGCCAGACTGTGAGGGATCCAGAAAACTGACATGGTCCAGATGCTCCTGAAGGTGCTGAGCCACCACCTATTCAATAACCTTCCCTAAAAAGGGAAGGTTAAAGCCTGGCCAGGGAGTCAATGGCAAGCAATGATTTCTTGAGCCTTGACTGGTATGCCTGTGCAGATCCAAAATAATTGGCTAAAACAGAGTAACCAGGAAGGAATGGAAACCCAGAAATGGTATATTGGTAATACAAAAATCAGTAAATTGGCAAAACAAAGTCAGTAACCAGATAATGAAATTACCCAGAATGTTGGGGTGTCATTTTCACAAGTCAACAATTGGTTCCCAATGGGCAACTGAAACTGTTTTGAGAATGTGAGTAATAACTATGGGCAGCAAATCTACTACCTCTTTCAGCTCTACATGGGGACAAGGGTTATGTTTATGCAAGCAATCCCAGGAGCTAGCAATGGAGAGAACACAGGTTTGCTGTCCAGAAAATATCTGGAAAATTCATCAGGAAGACCAAGGAAGCAGTCAAAAACATGATACGTAATGAACAACGGTTTACTAACATCCCAGTGGAGCTTTGCCAAGTCTATTTTTACCTATGGGGAACTTTGCTTTGTCAGCTTCACCAGTGGGGCTTTTGGGTTTCACCTTTTTCTGCTTCCACCCAATAGGCACACCCACTAGGACAGAGTCGAAAGAGTGGCAGCAGAGACATGAAACAGCATGCACGTTTCATCAGGCTGCTCCACCAGGGGATGATGATGTGGTAAGTACCATGGAGCTGATTTTTCCCATAGTTAAAGTAATGCGTAGAGCCACCCAGCATCTTTTATTGGACCAGCTTCTGTTAATGAAGCTATGCAAGCTTTTAAGCCACACAGCATCCCCTTCCTCATGGTAATAACCAGTTTGGAGTATAAACTGAACAGCTGCATGGCAGGTGATACAAAAGCAAAGCAACTACAATATCGGTTCTGACATTTCAAATACAATTTGTTTCTTTGTTTCCCCACATTGTAAGTAAATAAATACAGCATGTGGTCGTTTTCACCTATAAATCCCTCAATGGCTTGGGCCATGAATATCTAAGACAACTTCCTCCTTATTCCATCACACTCAGGTCCTTGCCCTCTTGTAAGTTCCATCATTTGACCAGGGCCAGACAACACAGGCATGCGGAGAGGTGTTCTCGATGGCTGCTCCAAATCTTTGGACCTCCCTTCCCATGGAGGTTCAGCAAAGTCCAAGACTGCACATCTTCAGACGGCAATGTAAACCCAACTTTGTTTGGCCAGGCTTTTAGCGAGCGGGGGTAAGGTTTGGAGGGTGGAGGTGGGAGTAGTTTTAATTGGAATTTTATATGGTTTATTTTTTATTATTTCTCTGTGTTGTGAGCTGCCCTGAGCTTGCAGAAAAGGGCGGGATGTAAATCTAAATAAATTGCCAACATTATGGAGGCAGCTGCAGGAAGCAAGTTTTTTTAAAATAATGTTTTCTGAATATTCCAGTTTTGTTACCATATACAATGCTTATTGGGGATCGCTTCAAGCAATACTGGAATGCAGTCACCTGTAAGATGAAACATAGCAATGTGTAAACAGGGGATGTTTTTAAATGAGTAAGGCAATGGGGTCTGAGTCTACAATGTGGCTCTGCCATGGAGCATCCACGCAGGTGAGTGCCTGGGGAGGGATTCAAACGAGCGGCTCCCAGAGGAGCTACTGCAGTCACAGATACAGACCCCATGCGCTCCCCCTACCATGGGGGGAGGGGGAAAGCCCCAGGCTGGCCTTTGCAAGTGACATATCCCCAACCCGGGCTCCCCACCGCTCCCGGTCACTTCCTGTGACTTGCAATGGCCACTTCCCTGTCGACAGTGCCTATAAGCGACAGACTTGTTTTCTGGCTGCCGCTGTTCATAAGGGCAGGGGTTCCATGACCACCTGTTCCCACAGATCTATTTGGCTTTCCCCACATGGAGCACTCAAGATTTCCTGGCAGTACTCCATGCATGGTCAGGAGTATGTGTTCTGACAGAGACACACCGGAGTGCACATCCGGCCACTCCACCTTCAGACAGGAGGCCTGCTCCGTGGTTTCTGGGTGGTGATGCGGGGTAGCATCTTGGCTGAAAACTCCCAGTGCATTACTTTATGGGCCTGATAAACATTCCAGACACTGTGTGTGTGTTTGTGAAATTCTGTTGAATTTTACAAATAGGTTTTTTTCTTTGGTTAAATATTTTATTGTCTAACAACTAAACTGCACATACATAAGAAACCAACATACACAACAGAACAAAGGTATAGAGTTTCCAGTTCATGTGATTCCCACTATTATTGTGCAAATCTGATTATTCCTCATTTGCAAAGTATCACATTGTTTCTAAATTGATGGTGTCTTTGTCCTCCTTCCATATTAATATTTGTTGTTATTAGATTCCAACATGGATTCCAGGTTAGATAAAAGTCCTCAAGTTTGTCATGGATGCCTGCTGAGATTCTCTCCATGGATAACACTTGCCATCGTCTTGCAGCCAGACTGTTTCCTCCAATCCTGTTAGAGTCTTCCAGTGCTTTCCAATGGTGTGGATTCCGGTTAGTATAATCATTTTACAAGCTGCATTTCTCATGTTTTTTTTCTAGTTCTTTAGGCCATATACCAAGCTGAGCAATTTTTTGATCGAATGGTACTGTCAGTTCTGTATTAGTTTCCATTTGTTCCCAAACTCTTAGCCAGAAGTCCCGGACCCACGGACAGTTCCACAAGCAGTGGAAATGAGTTCCAACCTCTCCACAACCCCTCCAGCACTGTGGCTGGCATGTGCTATTTCCCTGTGCAACCCTTTCCGGTGTTAAATAAAATATGAGGATTAGCTTAATCTGAGGCTCTGCCACGGACAGGGATCCAGCGCATTTGTTCATATGATCCCATATTTGTTTCATGTTCTCCTTAGTTATGCCCATTTTGACAGATATCCTGTGTCTGGGGGGTGCATGGTTTCTCTCAGAGCTCTGCATAGTCTTGAGATGATTTTTATGTTGGGAAATCCCCCAGAGGGTAATAGTTCTACTTCATGTGACTTCCTATTGAATTGCTCCTTATTACACGGGTGGTTAAAATAACTATGCAGCTAAGATACAGCCATTGGTCTACTTGTTCCTGTACGACTGCTTTTATATTATCTTGTGTTTTCATCCCTTTGCCCACAAATAGGTGTTGGGCTTAGCTAATCCCTTTACCCTTCCACCTTTCAAGTGTTTCTCTTTCTTTGTGACTTAGGGTCAGGTTTTAACATAGCAGAGGGGTGAATGGAGTTTTTCCCTGTACCAGTTCAGCTTTCAGCTGACCGCTTTCCCACACTTTCATAGCTATACTTGCAGAATTTTACAAATACGTTTTTAAAAAAAACCCATAAAGGTTTGGGTTTTAAAAAAAATTAATATATATTTCAAGAAATGTTTTGGAAATGTTATACTAATCTCATTCCAACACTGGTGAAACAAAATGTTGACAAGGTCAAAACAATGTTGAAAAATTGAAGCCTTAGCCCTCCAAAACTTTAAAATTACAGATGTTGTTTCTATTATCATTAATATTATTTACTTGTGAAAACTTTTCTTACTAATTTTGACCATTCCTTCTACTTTTCTATATAAACAGTGACACTGGTTTCAGTGAGAATGCTCCAAGAGCGATGTGAGCAAGAAAGGCAGAATTGGGACCCATATCCTTATTTCACAAATCAGGTAATATTTATACCTCCCATTATAAATACATAAAATGGCATTAGCTTGAGAGAGTCTATTTGTCAGGAAGCAGCACTTGACATTCATTCAGCTGCTTCACTGAGGCTTATTGTTCATGACCCGCCCTGTCTGAGATGTCTAATGGCTGTTTTAAATTCCTTGAACACTCAACCTGCAATTTGAAGAATAAATAGCAAAGGGTGGGACAACTCTTAATACTTCCTTCCTCCTCCAAAGGTGTTAACATGCCTCTGCCTAGATGTTCATCTAATGTCTTTATTTCCAAATTGTTTCCTCTCATCTGCTTCTTCTGAATTGTTGTGCTGCCTGCCACCCCCGTGGCATTTCCTTTAATTTATCGTGTAATTGAAGGGAAGGCTCCCAGATTTACAGCTGCTGTCTGTCCTCCTACTCCCCCTCCCCCAAAAAGACCTCTCAATTGTACAATGCAGGTTTGAGGCTTTATTTGCCTTCTCTCCTATTTCTGAACTTAATGAGTAATAGAATTTGTCAATGAGTAAGACAAGTGCAATAGCAGATCTAACCTGATAGATTTTAGAGTCGCCAGAGGATCACAGTGACCATCTAGTTTATCTCCTACCCTTGATTTTGTCCATTAAGCCGTCATCAAGCCTTTAACTTTTGACTGAGGTAACACATTATTTTAAAGAAAGATATTTAAGGTATGATCCTCACTTCACCAAAATCAATGGAACTTTTGCCACTGATTTCATTGGAGTCAGAATTACATCACTCATCTTGGTTTTAAAACTTCAAGTGATCTACCTCATTCCCAGGACGGCTGCATAACATAACATTATCTTCAGCAAGAATCTTTCATAAAAGCAGAGATTTGAGTAGGCAGCCTGAAATTCGCTTGATATTCCTTTCAGTGCTGGCTTTTACCATCGGGATTCTCCATAGGTTAAACTGTGATGGTAGGTTAAAATATTTGAAGGGATTAAATTATCAATTAGAGATGGGTAGGTGGTGATTAGAAAAGAATATTTCGTCTGAAAATGGATTTTCCGATTTTTCCACTCTAAAGGTTTTATGATGTACTGGCAAATGTATCCCTTGCTGATATTGCCTATTTTAATAGGTATTTTATGGATGAAAAAATGAATAAAAAGGATTAATTAGCTCACAGAAGGGAATCTATCTTTCATTTCTGCAAGAAGCAATAAAAACCTTTAAAAAGATCATATCAGAGGAAACATCCTCTTATGCTAAGTATTATATTCGCAGAATTGTGTAAAGACCCAGGTAAGTAACACACAATTAAAAAGTGAAACTAACTTTTTGTGATCTCAACTGTTGTAACAGATGGGCTTAGTCCGGTGAGTTGTCACAGAAGCCATCCCCCACAGAACACCACAGCAATCTGGTTTTCTCCACTCAAGTGCTTATTTACAGTACATCCCAATAGCAGTATCTGAGGAGAGGAACGTAGTGCTTGAATAACTTTGTGTCATCTGAAAATTTAATCACTTCACTCTTTACTCCTTTTTCCACATCATTGATGAAGATATTAAACAACACCGGCCCCAGTACAGAGGCCTGCGACACTGCACTATTTACTTCTCTCCATTGTGAAAACTCACCATTTAGTCCTACCCTTTTTTTCCTAACCTTTAACCAAATACCGATCCACGATAGGACACAGCCTCTTATCCAATGACTATTTAGCATCTTCAAGAGTCTCTGTTAGGAACGACACTGTTCCTCCAAAAAAACCATAGACTCCCCCCCACCCCCTTTTGCAGCACCCCACAAGACACAGGTCAAAGGGTGCAGGGGAACAGAAGGGGGAAAAGGAAAAAGNCTCCGCTTATGTATGTCTGTGTGTGGGTGACTGTTAGCCCATTTGTGGGGTAATGTCCCTCGCGGATAATTAGAGCTTCCATCCTTGTCATCCGCGAGGGACATAAAGCAAGACAGCAGAGCTTCCCCCATGCCCCCTGCAACGAACTCCCCTCCTCCCTGACTGCATAAGCAGTTTCTCTGCAGTGAAACATTTCTCTCCACTCCAGTTGAATGCAGAGGATTTCACCTTTACCGATTCTGGATCCAAAGTGAATAAAAGGCATACAACTTTTAATAAGAAATGAAAAGCACAGAGTTCTTGATATTGAGGTATTTAATTAGTGGCGTTAAAGAATGCACGGCCAGCGATAAGGCACGTCTATGCACGTCTAAACCCCACCCATTTTCCAGGGTGCATGATTTCCCGCTGCGAGTGTGCACCGCTCATCTAAAAGCAGCCTATGTGTGCTGTTCAGGGGAATTACCTTCCTCTATCTTGGCAACCCTCAGCCCTTTCTTTGTCTCTGCCTGACTATTATTCCAGAAACTCTGCTGAAAGTTCCCAAGCAGGGGACAAATTACTACTACTACTAATCATTTCTATAGCTCTGCTTGTTGTACACAGCGCTGTACAAATACATGCAACATATCTGCCGAGGGTAAAACCAGGCAACCCAAATCTATCTCTCTGTCAAATAAATAAATAAATAAATAAATAAATAAATAAAAATAAAATAGCCAAGTGAGTGCAGTGTGCATGGGTGCAAACAGGGCTTGTCCTTCTTAGATTGTAAGGCCATTGGGCAGGGACCTGTCTCCAATAACCACCAGCAGGCAGTGTGTTCAGTGGCAGGAGTACAATACCA